>OX393579.1:179402-209338 GCA_947652605.1 Elmis aenea | reverse complement strand
TCGTTTCCCAAGGGGTTACATTGAAATTCGACTACGGTCCCTGTATTTGATGGACATGGTACACTTACCCTGAAAATTTGGTTGCGAGCCGAATCCGCATAAGGGCGCTACGACCATCCACAAGTACGAGGGTGATAAAATTAAAAAAATCGTAACTCGTTTCCCAAGGGGTTACATTGAAATTCGACTACGGTCCCTGTATTTGATGGACATGGTACACTTACCCTGAAAATTTGGTTGCGAGCCGAATCCGCATAAGGGCGCTACGACCATCCACAAGTACGAGGGTGATAAAATTAAAAAAATCGTAACTCGTTTCCCAAGGGGTTACATTGAAATTCGACTACGGTCCCTGTATTTGATCGACATGGTACACTTACCCTGAAAATTTGGTCGCGAGCCGAATCCGCATAAGGGCGCTACGACCATCCACAAGTACGAGGGTGATAAAATTAAAAAAATCGTAACTCGTTTCCCAAGGGGTTACATTGAAATTAGACTACGGTCCCTGTATTTGATCGACATGGTACACTTACCCTAAAAATTTGGTCGCGAGCCGAATCCGCATAAGGGCGCTACGACCATGCACAAGTACGAGGGTGATAAAATAAAAAAAATCATAACTCGTTTTCCAAGGGGTTACATTGAAATTCGACTACGGTCCCTGTATTTGATCGACATGGTACACTTACCCTGAAAATTTGGTCGCGAGCCGAATCCGCATAAGGGCGCAACCACCATCCACAAGTACGAGGGTGATAAAATTTAAAAAATCGTAACTCGTTTCCCAAGGGGTTACATTGAAATTCGACTACGGTCCCTGTATTTGATCGACATGGGACACTTACCCTAAAAATTTGGTCGCGAGCCGAATCCGCATAAGGGCGCTACGACCATCCACAAGTACGAGGGTGATAAAATAAAAAAAATCATAACTCGTTTCCCAAGGGGTTACATTGAAATTCGACTACGGTCCCTGTATTTGATCGACATCAGACACTTACCCTAAAAATTTAGTCCCGAGCCGAATCCGCATAAGGGCGCTATGACCAGCTATGTATTTGAGGGTGATAACTGTTAAACTAAAATAATTTGTATCTCGTTTTCTACGGAAAAACTTAATATTTGACTATTAGAATGACATCGAACACCTATCTAGATTTAGGTCGAGTTATTTTTGTAAATGTATGAACGGGGTAGTTTGTTACATTTATGTTATTATGCGTAACTCGTTGACCTAGCGCCACTCCAATGGTCCACTGTAATTAGTAGTTCGATAGCCTCGTTGCCAGCTACGCGCGTTGCTGGCTTCACGCCGACTAAATATTTATATTTTGAGTGCTCTGAACTAGACATAATTTAAACTACAACCCTTGGTAATCTATGCTTGTAAGGGACCGGAAATCTTATTAGTTGCCATTATTAAGTTACATATTAAAAAAGAACAGCTATTTAGTTAGCAACTTCAAATTTTAAATACCTTATAACAATGACATGGGCTGGCTAAACAAATGTTTAGTTAAAAATTGAAATAAGTTATAAAAACTCCTGCAATAAAACTGCTGTTTAGTTACGAAGTGAAAAATTGAAATAACTTATTAAAATACTGAATAAAACAACAAATTAATCATACCATTATGCATAAACCAACCCCAGCTATAAACACATAGACTTTATTAAGCGGTAGTGTATAGTGGGCTGCAAACCTCTTATGGAAGTTGACGCTGTCAGTGCTAGTCGCTGCAACTTCAGATTTCCGGTCCCTTACAAGCATAGATTACCCAACCCTTTGTTTACAATTATGATGCATTTCAAAACATTCAAATATTTATATATTGACGAGACTCGAACTAAAATAAATATACCGTTCAAGAACTGTCAAGAACATGAACCGTTCATTCAAAATTATCATGACATATCAAAACATTCAAATTCAAATATTTATATTTTGACGGTTTATGCAACCCTACATTCACATCACCACGCCACCACACGGCTTGGGGTTCAACTATTTTCAATGAAACAAGTACTCGAATCGGCCCATAAGAGTGCAGTGTATCTATAGTTGTCTATGGTACATTCCTATGATGGCGCTATGGTGGCGTTTTGCAGACTTAGGTAATAGCATGTGTACACTTGGTGCTACACATTTTGATTAGCAATGTTTTAAGATTCATAAGTTTCTGTCTAATTTCCAGTTGAGGATATTCTCAAAAACCACATCAATAAAAATTAAACGAAGCCTTTATTAGGTCTCAAATATGAATTTATAAAGTATAGTGAACTCGGTCAGTTGGGAACGTGCATGGAAATACAAATTTTTGTTATAGAGAATGAGTTATTAAAAAATTCCTTTTGGATCGGTGGCTGTCGAGTGACATTTATAAGTAAAAATCCAATGAAAATTAAACCAAGCTGTATTTTTGTCTCAAATATGAATTTATAAAGTATAGTGGACTCGGTCAGTTGGGAACTTGTATAGAAACGTAAATTTTTTGGGTGACGAATGAGTTATTAAAAAATTGCTTTTGAATCGGACCTGTGGAGAGACATATATTAGTAAATATCCAATAAATTTATTTCAACTCCGATTTTGATGTTATTAAAAATGAATTTTAAACCCCAATATTTAAAGATTCTTAATCTTACAAAAAATGGGGCCCCATTTTACAGCAATAAGCCCTAGACCCCGAAAAACCTAGATCCGCCCCTGCGATTTGTGTGTGCGTATAACACAATTATTTCCAAATTATGTGGCCTTGAAATTTCACTTTCATGTTTCCTTGACTTTCTTTAAAATGTATTGTAGTTGTCATCAATAAGAGAGGATTTAAATAAATTAAAAAATAATGGACATCTGTGATGTATTCATCGATTTATATTTTGAGCTTGAGCAACAACTTAAGAAGTTGACTATAAGATCCAATTTCCTATCCAAGATTAATTACATTTCAAAGAATTGTTAATGTCACAAAATATTTGAATTTAAAGAACGGAAATTGCATAACTTTGAATTTTGCTGAGTTACCATCAAATTTAAAAAGCCAAAACCACGTGATTGGTCCAGCCATTTCAAATGTTTGACGTTTATGAATGATTTGGTTTCTATCAAAACGCGCAAAATTTCTCATGCAATAATGCAACTTTAATCAGTAAAAAGTCTCATTAGAAGATCACCGACAATTTAAGTTAATTCTCGAAGCAATTTTGTCTGATATAGTGAATTATGTAAGCATGACATAACCTATAAAAATCTCGTGTAGGATTAATTTCGTTCTAGCACTATGGGAAACACGGTATCTGCTGCTGAACTGGCAGCAACGCAAATTTTGCATCCAAATCTACCAGATTCACACCCAAAAATCCACCAGCATGGCCGAGGCGATTATGAAATACCACCGGAATGTCCTATGCACAAGAAGTTAACCCCCACAGCCTGTCCCGTGCGGAGAACAGAAGAAATTGATCCACTAAACATGGTACGGCAACAATATTGTTAAACGTTTGTTTAGTTGTAAAAAAAACTCGTATTTCGCAGATGTCGGCTCCAAATCAAAAACCAGCACCTGATCAACCATTTCCATTACCAACGGAACGCCAAATATCTACCATTCCTAAAGCTATACGCAAAGAAGGTGAGGGACCATTTTGGATGTATCCTAGTCAACAGGTACTGTTATTATTTACATACATATTGGCTTGCACGTTTTGTACTGTCGCAATTTAAACCTCTAGTCATGCTTATAGATATCTTTGCATCCTTCTATGTTTTAGCTAACTTGCTTGTTCCTTATGCTTCTCTCAGCTTTGGTGTGTAACGGTATGTTATTGTAGATGTTCTGGAATGCAATGTTAAAGAAGGGATGGCGCTGGAAAGATGACGATTTGAATCCCAAAGACATGGACCACATCATCAAAATACACAATGCTAATAATGAACAAGCCTGGCAGGAGGTTTTAAAATGGGAAGCCCTTCATGCAGACGAGTGCATGGAGCCGAAGTAAGAGTTAATAAATCCACAGACGCCTAAATTATTACATTGTAATCGAATGTGTCGACGTTGCTCATATATTTTCATTCAGGCTGAAGAGTTTCGGGGGCAAGGCTACAGAGTACAGTCCGAGGGCTAGGATAAGGCAGCTGTTGGGATACGAACTCCCATTCGACAGGCACGATTGGATTATAGACCGTTGTGGCAAAGAAGTCAGATACGTTATCGATTATTATGACGGCGGATCGGTTGACAACAAATATCAGTTTGCGTTACTTGATGTGCGGCCAGCTATGGACAGGTGAATATACGTTTCAGAAATCAATAGAGCACCTTTTAGAATTGTTTTTCTTTTGATTCATCAACATTTGGCTTTAAGAAATTAACATGACACTTTTTGTACACAAAGGTTGACCAATTTTCACTTAACTCAAATTAACTGGCATAAAAATAGTAGTTCTTACATGTAACATTAATGTACTTGAATATAGCATTAGAAATTCTCATTATTGCAACTGATTCACATATAAAAAAATATATAAACAAATCACTGAAATAATTTTAGCGTTGATCAAATTTATAAACCGTTTTTTCACTGATAAATTTCCTGTTTTGTTTATTCTAAGTCAAGGGATACAAAGACAACTTAATTGTGAGTCCAAAATAGTGAAAATAGTTGATAAAAATTATTTTGTGCATTTTTATGAATTTATTACTCAAGATTGAGTTTTTCGTGTATTCAGGCGCACAAAGGTCCATAAAATTGTTTTAGCAGGTTTGAAAATGTATTTTTGTAACAATTAAACCAAAAAGTGCAATTGTAATTATTGTCAACAGTTGCTTTTATTATATTATTCTTATGAATACACTTATTTTTGTTACATAAATGAATGTTTAAGAATTTTTACGTTAATCAAATTTAAAAACAGTTTTTTCACAGAATAATTTTTTAGTTTTGTTTATTCTAAGTTGAAGGATATAAAGATAACTTAATTGTGAGTCCAAAATATTGGAAATATCAAATGATAAATTTGTTGGTACATTTTTATGAATTTATTACTGAACATTGCCATTTTCTTGTAATTAATGTTGCCTATATTTAGGGGTAAAACATGCCATAGAGTTTTTGTAAATTTTGTATGTCCGGTTTAAAAGATTACTTTTTGGAAAAATTAAACCAAAAAGTGTAATTGTAATGGTCAACAGCTGCTTTTATTATATTATTCTGATAAATACACTTATTTATGTTACATAAATTAATGTTTAAGAATTTTTATGTTAATCAAATTTGAAAACAGTTTTTTTCACTGAATAATTTTTTAGTTTTGTTTATTCCAAGGTGAAGGATGTAAAGATAACTTAATTGTGCGTCCTAAATATTGGAAATAGCTAATGGAAAATTATTTGTTACATTTTTATAAATATATTACTGATCATTGAAATTTTTATGTTGCTAAGGTTGCCTAACTTTAGGGGCAACAAATGTCATAAAATGGCTTTTAAATTTTGCAAGTCCAGCATAAGAAGTAATTTATTTTTAAAAAACAACAATTTAATTGTCAACAACTGTATTTATCTATTGTTGTTATAAATAAGTAATCTTTGTGTATTATAATTTGGAATAATCAATTGGTTTGTACTTTTTCTGAATCGTTTTGGTGAAAAAATGGACACATACAGTTTAAAAGTGAAAGTGAAATTGTGCTCGAAATTATTAACGCATTTTCTAAAAATGTACAAAGCCTGCTAGCTGGGAAATATTGCATATTTACTTTAACTTAAAGACATAATTACCCGAAAAATATTAGTTGTAGACTTAATATCCTGATTACTTTTACAAGATAATAAAATTGTCTTTATAAAACTGTAAACTAATGACGGTGCCTTATTTATTTTCAGTAAAACTTAGTTATGTAACATAAATGAATGACTCAGGGAATATTTATGTTAATCAAATTTTTAAACAGCTTATAAATTCATATTTCAGACATAAATACAGCTTGGTTTAAATTTCATTGGATTTTTACTACTAAATGTCTCTCGTCAGCAACAATCCAAAAGCAATTTTTTAATAACTCATTCAGTACCTAAAAAATTTACATTTCTATTCAAGTTCCCAACTGACCGAGTCCACTTTACTTTATAATTTCATATTTGAGACATAATAACAGCTTCGTTTCATTTTCATTGGATTTTTACTTATAAATGTCTCTCGACAGCAACGATCCAAAAGCAACTTTTTAATAACTCATTCGTTGTCACAAAAATTAAGGTTTCTATTTAAGATCCATACTGGCCTTGTTCAGTTTGCTTTATAAATTTATAAGTGAAACACAAATACATTATCTTTAATTTTTACTGACAGATTTTTATTAAGTTACCGACTGGCCTAGTACACTATGAATTAGCAAATATACTTATTGAAGCGAAATTGTTTTCGACATTTTGTGACGCTTTTTAAAAAATTATCAAAGCCTGCCATGCTAATTCCGTTAAATATTGCATGTGTACTGTAACTTGAAACCATAATAACTTGAAAAATATTAGTTGTTGATATAGATTTGACTGATTACTTTTTAAAGACAATAAAATTATCGTTCAGAAAATGTTAAACAATTAAATGCATTTAGAAACTTGCTATTTTTGTATTTTATTTTTACTAATAGTTTTGTTTCTTACAGTTACGAAAACATATGGGACAGAATGAAGGTCGCTTGGTATAGATGGACGTACAGCGAAGATAAATGAAATATTCGTGTATAATTATATTTGTTATAAATTATTACTAAACCACACCTTTAAATGACTACTTAAATAGTTAATAAAAATATGTAGAAACCACAATTTTGTTTTAATTTCCAAGTGTATTCATAAATGAACTTGCTATGGACTTTTCCTTGATCCTGGAGCTTAAAACCTTTAAAAAAATAAATTTATGATGCCCGACTACAAATTTGCTAACCTTAACTTTTGCTACAATGGCCTAAATGTAAGTTTTATTTAAAAAGATTTGCACAAAAAGTTATTGGTGAATTTATAAAACAACAAGCAAGTGGATTTTGAGTTTGCGATATAAATCCTGGAATTATGCTAAAAATTTTCATCTTTAAAGAAATAGGGTTTATTTTTTAAAATTGAGGTCTTGCTTCATATCCCCCAAAAAAGTAACTTATATTGCTATTTTTGGAATCTTAAGGAACACAACTACAGGTACAAAAAGTATGGAAATAGGATCAGTCTTAGTTTTGGTGCAATAATTAAAAAATAAGTCCATAATGCAATAAACTTCTTAAGAAGGTACTAATATTTACATTTTCATAACTTAGATGTTTGTTGAAATACAAACAATCAAATTAAATAAAGTAACTGTTTAAGAAATGCTTTGCATATAATTGTATTTGTGATTATTAATGGGAATAGTTTACATATTACAACAAAATTTAGTTGCTACTTTATAAGTACTAACAACTAACTTCTTGGGAATTATTAAAACTATTTTCCTGAGGAGATGATTTTAAATTTAAAAGGCCAAAAGTAGTCTTGTAACTGGGAAAATATATAACATATGTAAGGACTTCCTAAAATGAATTTTTTAAAATGGTTTTTAATAAATGAGTGGCTGATAATTATGTTTTAAATAAAGAAGTTTGCTTAAAAATGTTGAATCAAAACATCTTTTAATAGTTAAGTCATTTTAATTTGTTCATATGTTCATACGTTCATATGTACGTTGTTGAACATTATTTATGCTTAAACATTAAAGTGTGTACATATTTTAATTCAAAATCGCCTCCGATTTGAATAAGTGATTGTTTAGATTTTCGACCAATAGAGGCAGTTGTTTTAAAAAGTGCATGACGCTAAAGGTGAGTTAATTTACTGCTGGTTTTTCTTTTAAAATTGTGATATTTTCCTATGAAACTCTGTTTTAAAGTAGTTTGAAATGTATTTAAAATATTTGTCTTGCGATGAGGCGTATTTTTAGAGCTGGATATATCGCAATTACTTAGAAATCTTAGTTAAAAAACGTTTGTTCAAATTTTTTCGTGCAAACGGCTCCACCCAGCACTTTCTGCTACTTTTTCGTGTAGTTGTTCAAAATGTTTCGTGCAAACGGCTCCACCCAGCACTTTCGGCTACTTTTTCGTGCAGACGACTGGTTGCCCAGGTAACGCGATTTGAATTTGTTTGTTGTTCACGCGTTTGTTAAGGGACGCTAAGGAATACGTAATAATTACGCTAACATTGTTGGACCGTGAAAATGTAGTTTTGCGTTATTAACTGTGTTGGGTTGTTTTAACGTTGGAATTGTAATCAGGTGGGTTTTTTATTGCTACTGGCTTATTTTAAATTAATGTTTTTCTTGCGGTATACGTGTTTTGAGTGTTTACTGTTGTGGGTAAAATGTTGCGAATGGACGTGTTTGTGTATATTTTAAGCATTATTATGTAGAAGTAATATATATAATTAATGTCCTTAGTTGATTCTTCATATATTTTGAAAACTTGTAATGTGACATCTAATATTTTTTTAAATATTTTAGGTGGTTAAATTTGGTGGAGGAGCTAGGAGCAGCATGGTATGTTTGATAGAAGAACCTTAACAGTGTTGTGCGGTCTTGTGAAGTTAAGCTGTTCGAGCCATAATCAAACTCAAGGAACACAGCATAAGGAGGAGCGAATTGAGAAGAGAGCACCAATAGTAGGTCTGCCTCTGTGCAGTTTTTATTACTTAGTATTAAGTTTAGCTCGTAACTTTGGCTTTCGGCAGCAAATTCAAGTCTCGATAGTTTGATATTCGTTCGTTCGATGATATTTTCGGTTGATATTAGGCGTGTGATCGCGTGTCTATAGGTCGTTCGTCGTTTTAGCGGTTTCTTCGCGTAATAGGCTAAGATATTTTAGTTCATAAGTGTGTAATCAAACTATTGAGGCTCGAGTATTTTTAATATGTGCAATATTGTTTTAGATTATTGTAAAAATAGTGGTTAAAAAGTTTTTTGGTTTAAATTGTTGGTTGAGGATTTCCCCACCTGTTGCTGCCGAAGGTTTAAAGTGTTTGTTAGGCCTTTTTTTTTGTCAAACTCTGTCTAATTCTATTCGCAAAATTTTTCAGTTTCAGGTTTCCTCATCTCGTTTTGGAATTGTTTAACTGTTTTTTTATGGGCAACATTTTATTACCCCCTCTAATTATAATCGCAACATTTTTTAGTTTCAGGTTCCCCCAGTTGCTGCGGAAGTGTTAAACTGTTTCTTATGCGCAATATTTCATTACTCTCTCTAATTATATTCGCAACATTTTAAAGTTTCAGTGCGATTTGGATCGCCCAAAACCGCAGATGTGCTAGCACAACCCTAAGAGTATACCTAAAAGGTAGGACTTTCAGCAGATTCGGTGATAATCGAGCGCTACAAATTTGTATTTGTTATAGGTAACCAAATTCTGCAATCGTTCGATACCAAGGAAATTGCTGCAGAGATCCAGTTCTTCTTGCCCATATTTTTTTAGCACCAGCCCTTTATAATAGGTAAGCAATGCAAAGAAAAAATAAGCGAACTATTTTTAACATGTAATTTTCTCTATTTCACAGTTTCCAAAAATCAAGAGATCTACTGAGTGTCAACCTTATCGCTCCAGCATCCAGCAAGCAAAGATATCCACCTCCAGACTTCATCATTCTCATCAGGAACTACTACTGATATCAAAGAGTACAATATAATAAAAATAAAAGGTAATAACATTGGTTAAAACCAAAACACGTCGATAATTTAATTTTCTGTTGCCATATCTGTTCGGTACTTCTTTAAGAATTGCCATTAGGCATTATGTATTATCTTTGCGGCTCTAATTTAACGCTCTTAAAACTTTAAAGCTGTTAATAGATTTGATTACGATGGTAAATTTGTCGTGTTTGCGGTATATTTACCAGTAAACAACTTGCGCTTTTAAAACCGACGCGACCCAATTTTTTAAATAAGATTTCGGTTATTAACATTAACATGAATATAAAATAAATTTGCGTGACTTTAGGGTTTATTCCGGTTCGATTTTTCGTCTCTAGTCACATTATTTTCTGAGAAATTACTTAAGAGTGTCTCTGGTTGCGTTATTTCTTGCGAAATTAGTTAAATTCGTCTATGGTCACATAACTTCTTGAGAAATTAATTTGGTATGCCTCTGGCAACACAATTTCTTGGAAAATTATTTTAGTAAGCCTCTGGTCACATAATTTCTTGGGAAACTATTTTGGTTTGTCTCTGATCCAATATTATCTTGGGAAATTAATCTCTGATCACATCGTTTGTTTGAGAAATTAATTTAGTGCGCCTATGGTCCCACAATATCTTGGGAAATTAATTTAGTTTGTCTCTGGTCACATATTTTCTTGAGATATTAGTTTAGTACGCGTCTGGTCACATAATTTCTTGAGAAGCTATTTTGGTTTGTCTCTGATTCAATATTTTCTTGGGAAATTAATCTCTGGTTACATCGTTTGTTTGAGAAATTACTTTAATGCGCCTCTGGTCCCACAATTTCTTGGGAAATTAATCTGGTTTGTCTCTGGTCACATATTTTCTTGAGATTTTAGTGTAGTATGCGTCTGGTCACATAATTTCTTGGGAAACTATTTTGGTTTGTCTCTGATTCAATATTTTCTTGGGAAATTAATCTCTGGTCACATCGTTTGTTTGAGAAATTAATTTAGTGCGCCTCTGGTCCCACAATTTCTTGAGAAATGAATTTCGTTTGTCTCTGGTCATATATTATCTTGAGATATTAATTTAGTACGCGTCTGGTCACATAATTTCTTGTGAAACTATTTTGGTTTGTCCTGATCCAATATTTTCTTGGGAAATTAATATCTGATCACAGCTTTTGTTTGAGAAATTAATTTGATACGCCTCTGGTCACATAATTTCCTGAGAAAATAATTAACTACGCCTTTGGTCACATCGTTTTTTGAGAAATTAATTTAGTACGCCTCTGGTCCCATAATTTCTTGGGTAATTAATTTGGCTTGTATCTGGTCACATATTTTCTTGAGATATTAAATTTAGTACGCGTCCGGTCACATAATTTCTTGGGAAATTATTTTGGTTCGTCTCTGGTCACATATTTTCTTCGGATATTAATCTCTGGTCACATCATTTATTTGAGAAATTAGTTTAGTAGCCTCTGGTCACATCTTTTTTTGATAAATAAATTTAAAGCTTTATTTACTAGTGTCTTGAAGTAAAAACCAATACAGTTTTTGTCTCTTAGGATGGTTTTGTGTAAATAATTATACTTTTGTTTTTGAAGAAATTTGTCGTACCGTAAGTTTAAAAGAAAAGTGTTTTTGATTGAAAACAATGTTCTAAAAATTGCTTAACTAACACCATGTTTCAAAGTATGAGTCCATAAATGTTTTGACTTAAACTCATCTCAAATTATTAAATTTTTAACCTTAAAACAATATTTTTAAGTTTAAATTTTGTTGTCGAGTATCTTCCAAATGTTCAGTATTTTTTGCAATGATAATTTAGTCAATAATCTTTTAGTTTTGCTTTTCAAATGTATCAGTAAGACCATCTATGAATTATTAAAGATATTATTAAAGGTAATTATGTGGACATTTCACAGTTGGGCTAAAATTATTGTGATAAATTAATTTGCGGGCAGAAAAGTACAGTAATTTTTTTATAATCCGTACCTTGTTCAGGCTTTAACTGTAGTTGGCTATGTGTTACTTAAGTAAGAAATAAGGGGGTTTTCATCAAAATTGCTTAGTTTTATGTCCATGCTAGTTTATTTATTTACAATTGGATATTTTATTTAAAATTGGTTTGTGTCTGGGGTGTCCAGTTACTTTACTGGTTACTGCGTGTAGTTTTTATTAATTGGTATGGAATAAGGAAACAATAATTAGATATTGCTTCAATTGTGTATGAGTGCTAGTTTAATTATAAGTATTTGATGGATATTTCAAATAAGTTTGTGTCTGGGGGGTGGTTAGAGTGCCCTAATATGTTGCTAGTAATTTAGATAAGAAATAAATGCATTGTAGGCTCTATCGTGCTGTTTCTAGACGGTGATTTTATCAATTCAATCTCGTAATTGAATCAACACGAACATTTAAATTTGTCGGACAGCAGCGGTTCATATCCTTGATGCTAAACGTCGATACCAAAGCCCTCTATATTACCGATCGCGAAGCACACCCTATTAACACGCGAAACTGACAGACGATTTTTTTCAGCGGACCAATGTGATTATCATACAGATTCGGACCAATAATTCCATATATCAGTATTCAAAAAGTATTTTTATACGTTTATACATGTGCACATTGCGTTCTGTGTTGTGTTAGCGTCGTATTTATTACGATTTAGTCAATAAATTCTGTTACTTGACAGATCGCCATCTTCCTAAACCACTTGTTAACACGGCGTGTTTATTATTATTTTCAAATATTGTTTGCTGCTAAAAAGCGCTCACTTGAAGTGGGGCTGAGTTTCAAATCTCTACACTACTATAACCTAGCCACAAATGATGATTGGGTGAGTAACATTGCACCAATAATTAATACGTCTTTTGTGTTAGTGGTTATAAAATGCACAGAATTTTGCGATATTTCGATTTTTATTTAGTTTCCATGTTAACACGATGTGATCGTGCGAGACGTTCGTCCTGCAACTGCGCCAGTCGTTTGCTGTTCATTTGTTTAAATAATTCCTGAATCGTTAGTGTTTTGTTTTGCCAATCTTTTCCGGATTTCCCCCTAAACAAAAGATTTTCTCGCTTTGCCTGGGGCTAAACGTGACGAATTTCAATTAATTTTGCATGACACGATGCACTGTGCGGATGCCTCAGCTATTTAAATATTTAAACTGCATTTTTAAAAGCGCTCGCACGTCATTCCTCATTGTTAACCTCGCTATTCGCAAATAGATTGTTGTAAACAATCGTTGCCATGGCAACTAGAGTAACGTTTTGTTGCTTAAAAGCAGCACGCGATATTTATATTTTAACGCGTTTTTGCTAGTTTAGAGTTTTTTTTTTACTTGTAGCTAAAATTGATTTGGGGCTGTTGCGTTGTGATGTAAGGCCCCAAAGATTTCCGTCACGTATTTTATTTCATTGCAGTAGTTTTTTTGGCTTTGTTCTATCATTTTTTTAAAATATTTTCGAGAGACGTGCCTCTTTTAGGAAACCTTACCCTCAAATGAAATAGGGGGTGGTAAATATTCACACCTTTATCACAAGCTCCTATTTTATCGTATTTTCTCGATTTGTTCGGTCGTTTTTCCTTTGCTTACGTATGAATGGAAATTGCTGCTTTAAAAAAAAAAAATTGCTTGTAAGGACGTGCCCAAAACTCCTGTATAAAAGGGGGTGATTTAAAAGATATATTTAGTAATTGTTTAACTTACTTTGGAGTGGCCATTGCGAGGGGAAAACAACCCTGTCCGAATATTCCTAGGGGGATTATATTTCCCCTGCAGATTTTTCCTTGCCGTGTTTTAATTACTTATAATTTCAATTTTAAATTCTGCCTTACACTTGTACCTCCGAGATATAGCAAGATCAATATGAATTCCCTTGACAAACGACAAAGTTTTTCTTGTATCAAAAGCCTAGTTGCGGGATGTAAAAATTAGTTTTTCTCCTGCAAATAACAGTTTTGCATACCTTAGCATTTTTTTTCTTTGTCAATGAATGTTACTATTAATAAGTTTAATTACTTATCTTTCTCTACAAGAGGGATTGTTAAAAATGTAGAAAAGTGGGCTTAATTTAAAATCACTTATTAAGGATCTCGTAGAAATGCTAGACCAATTTCAAGACTCTCGACTCTTCATCAGTAGCCATCTCATTTATCTTTAAAAATAAATAAACAAACAAGATTGCTGTTAATGAAAAGGCGATAGTCTTAAAACTATTCTAGAAATTTTGCCAGAGATCCTTCTAAAGTGATTTTAATTAAACTTACTTGTATTGTAAGCGAATCACTTTAATAATTCAAGCATTTGCCAACTTTGAATGTTGTTCAAACAAGTAAAAAAAATAATTTTGTTACTAAATATAGATGTTTGTTAGTTGATTTCGTGTTTTTACATATTGTTGCGTTTTTAATGGTGCGACTGTTTCGGTAATATATTTTTTAAAGCTATCGTAAAACTTAAAAATAAGTACACTAGTGATTAGACTCATTTTTACCCTATGGGTTCGTTTTTTAAAAGATGAAATATTTCATTGCTAAAATACCAGGGATGGCAAAAGGTCTAAATAAAATCGATTTTGAAAGTGCGTTATGGTTTTTGATTCGTTGGTTGCTATCTACAATATAATTGTCAATGTATTTTTGGACAGTTTTGATAATTTTTCCATCACTTTGATTATTTTATTGAGTTCCAATTAATTGCTGTTACAATTTATCTTATTTTAAAACGCTGTGAATGTTGGTTGATATTTTCTATCATTTTGTCACCAAGGATGACAAAATATTTTCTTCTCGAATCGTAATAGAAACTACAACCCTACGTTTCATAGTCATAATTCAACCCCTTTGCGTTCTCAGTTCTCATATTTTAGGGTTCAGTTCGTCAACTTCGACGAGGTGACAGATTTTTACGGGATTGGCCTCAAAATCAATACCAACTTAAATTTTTACTCCAGTGTTGCGGAAAGTAGTACAAGGAGAGCGTCCGATTTTTTGTCGAAAAAATAAATAGTATCATTCGCTTTGTTGTGTTGGTCGTATTAAACCGACGTCAGTTGTATTTAGGGCGATGTTTTATTAATTACTGACGTTTATCTAACATCGCGTGCCATAAAATAATTACAAAATTAAATTAAGTATTCAGTTGTGTTCGATCGGAATATTTTGTTACGCTTGTAAGTTGTAATCGTAGCGTAAACAAGTGGGCCACGGTGTAATGTTTTTCGTGATTAAGTTATCTTAGGGCAACGATTCTTAACCGGGGGCGGCGGCCCCCTGGGGGGGCTGTAAAAAATTTATAAAACGTTTTGACTTTTTAAAATATTGAAATCTTATTTTTTGCTCCTTATTTTACTCGAACCATCGGAGAGATATCTTCTTAAATAAATCGTAATATTTTTGTTACTACAAACGAGGGGACCGCGAAAATATTTTAGGATATTTAGGGGTTTAAGGTTAAGAACCACTGTCGTAGGGTACTGTTAAATAGAAAGAAGTTGACCAATTTTGAATTATATTATAGCATGCTTAACAAATGGCTGCAATTTTAATATGTACCAATTTTCCAACGCACAGAAGCTAAAATACTTACATAACGCTGTTGAACAGATTTCGTATTTCAAAAAGGTTATTTCCTTCCCGACAAATTTACCGTACCTACACCGCATATCTAACCTTCGGTATTGTCAAACACAATAGGTATGAAATTTTAACTACATTTCTGAAATTGCCTGAGGGATATGGCATTACTTCAATAAGTTTGTGCTGGCTTGACGTTTAACAAAATAAGTTATCGTTCCGTCGAAGAAATATTTGCATTTCGCTTTGCATACTGCGTATAATAGTGAAATAAAAGTTCCTGTGTAACGGCGGTATTATGTAAACCTGCTTTTTGTTTGATTGTTCTATTAAAAGTATTAAATTTTTTGCGTCAGATCGCTTCAGCTCGAGACACGAGAATGTCTTTTTAACATGTTAGGGTTTAGCCACCAGAGGGAATTCAATAATTTCGTAAAAATATCGTGTCAGTTTTTTATAGAAAAGATGGGTGATTCCGGACTGATTCTCAATCCCATTTAAACTGTTTAGACTAATATTTTACAGTAAAATATATGGGCGAATCTTTCCTGTACACCTCTTCCCTTTTTTCGTATATAAGTTTTGTTCTATTACCCACTTTCATCAACAAATTTATGACACTTCTATGCTCAAAATTGATTTAACACATTTTCCCACATAAAACCACAACCAAAATTTTGTAAGTCGTTCAATATAAACTCAATTTGGCAATTACTTTAATTAATATCTTCATCTTTTTCTTAATCGGGTTTTCTTGTACTTTTTGGTGTCAAGATATTTTTCCTGGTTTTTGTTTATGTTCCATCTTATTTGTCTATCATTGCTTAACTGTCACATCTCTTCAGCTGACTCCTTTGTCTCCTAGTATATGCCTCATTTCGTTTTACCATTTTGTTTTTGGTCTTTCTTAACTTATTTTGCCCTCAAACTTCGTTTTGCATCCCATTTTGCGTAGTACCTGCTTTCTGGCACGCGTGGTAGTTGTCCCAGTCATCTTAATTGGTTTGTCTTTATCTTTTTTTTGTGTCTTTATAAATGTCAATACTCATTAATTTGCCCTAGTATTTTAAATCACTGCATAAAGTTTATCCCAACTTCGAGGGTCATGTATCTATTATTGAGTTCCTTTTAGTGGTTGAATGTTTTTCCGCTGTTTTGTAATTTCGGGCCATAAATATTCATTTTACGAGCATAGTTCAGTTTTTACGATTATCAGAAAAGCGTCAATATAAATACCACTTTGATAGCACAGTCCTAACGTTATAAAATTTAGTGTAAAGTTTATTTGCGTTTAACAGCTTTATTCGGCATTTAAAAAATTGTGAATTTAGGGCAGTCAGTCAATAGCTATGGTAGCTAATTGCAATTGTAGAGAGATTACTGTTTAAAAACGTTTATGAAAACATTAAGAATAAGTTTAATAAAATTATTTTTGTTCGTAATTTTGTAGTGTCTCTTCGTTGGCACTTAGGTTGTGGCCATTTTAATTTTTATTGATTGGTCAATTAATTTTTTGACTTCTATGATGAGTCGGCCATAATACATCAAATTATAGCTTCATTTGTTTCGGAAAAATTGGAGAAACTATTGTAGGGTCAAAATTTATCGTATAATAATGAAACTAAGTTTTAACATTCTATAATTTTAGCTTATACATCTTTTTTTGAATCTCATTTTTGGCGGTTTTTATGCATAACTGATTCTTTAATCATTAAATATTGGTATGATTAAAAACAAAACGCATAGTATTAGAAAAATGACTTGTTTGATATGAAGTTTGATACATACGTTGTCAGTTTGAGATTAATTCTAAAACTTCTCAGAACGGTACATGTTCGCCAAAATGCCGCCACCTACCAGTTTCTGGTCGAATCGTTTCGCAAGTTCGTAAAGAAAATGGTTTAAATTTCCCCAAAAAAATTATCTGCGATATTGAAATGTCTGTCTAAGAAAATCTCCCTATCAAATTTTGATCCCTTGTCATAAAATTTCTTTAACGCTTGAATGAAAAAGTAGACACTCTTTATCTGAAGCGTAAATGTCTTTTGCGTTATTTCTGGTGAAGTATTTATTTACTGACATGTTTTTTTTTGTGTGAAATTGGTTGTGAATGACATAGTAAACTAAACAAATAGGAAAGTAAATGAGCAAACAAAATATGAAGCTTTTTGTTTTATATTTAAAAACTAATTTATTGGAAGGGAATAGATGATTTTTTTAATCTTTGTGTTATCAATTCGTGATATTTGAATAAGTTGATGGTATCAAACAACTGTGCCATGTAGACATTACATGGCTATTGTAATTGTAACTGAATATATCGTATTGTTGTGAGTTTTATATGGCATGTCTGATAAATAATGTATGTGACTTGGAAGCCAAATTAAATATGCATCCATAAATGCCGTATCTGCCTTTTTGTTTTCGTCCTATACATTTTATCATATTTTTATGCATATTTCGTGTATAGCCCAAGTTCGTGATGTGAAAAGTACTAGTCAATTTTCAGTTACGCATCGCCAGGCGACCACTGTGTATGAAAAAGCATTTAAAATGTAAATTTCTAAATTTGAATTTTTATTACAACCCTCCTTTTATTTTGATGCTAAAATCGTAGCGAAAATGTGCCGTTATGCAGTCATAACGCAGTAAGAAAGTTTTTGTTTTGATAAATTTGTTTTAGTTGCGATTTTCTGAATAGCTTAATACGATTTTTTGGTTCTTGCTAGAGATTTTTGGTTAAGAAATCAAATTTCGAAACAAATTTTGAAAGTTGATAATGATAATGCCTTCGCTAATATAAATAGGTAAAATCACTTTACTTTTCCTGGGTATTTTGCTTTTTAAAATAATAATAGGTGTCTCGCATATTTAAATTTAAAATTCCATGTGATTTCCTGGTTTAGGAAACCTGAAATTAGGTAACGTTAGATGGTTATCCGAAAGTGGGCGAATTTTCTCCACCAATTTATTTTGCTGACCACGAAAGGTCACGATATGTTGTTGCTAGAATCTGATCAAGGCTGTGTTAATTGCGTCAACAACATCAAAACTAAATGTTTTGCAGAGTTAAACGTGCCACTGGCCATTCTCTTTGGTAAAATAGGGGAAAAACCGAAAAGTTGATTAATAAAGGTAACTTTTGCGATCGCGTTGGCTATGAAACCGTCAGAGATAAAATCGAAATTCTTCTATTTACCAATAGGCGCATCCTTTGCAAGTAAAATAGTGCAAAGCTTTTGAAAAAATCTTAAACGGTTCCGGAGAAAAACGTCAAAAACGAAACCCCTGCAAAAGCTCTATGATTTGAGAAGTTGTGGTATGGTATATCGGTTAGGTATAACTAAATCTATGCAACTTGCATAGGCGTTAGACATGGGGGAAACAGTTTTTGCAAGGGCCTCGTTTTTCGCGTTTTTCTCCGGAACCGTTTAAGATTTTCTCAAAAACTTTGCACCATTTTACTTGCAAAGGATGCGCGAATTGGTAAATAGAAGAATTTCGATTTCATCGCAAAAATTACTTTTATTATTCAACTTTTCAGTTTTTCCCTTCTTTTTCCGAAGGAAATGGCCAGTGGCACGTTTAACTCTGCAAAACATTTATTTTGATTTGATGTTTTTAATGCTACAAACACATCCTTGATCAGATTCTAGTGACAACATATCGTGACCCTCCCCCCTTGTGAGTTAACACATTGTCTTAAAATTATTTATAATTTTTATACTTGTATAAGGGAGGTTAAAATAAAAACCGCAAATCAGAGGTCTCCGTACCACATAACTACAACGATTTGCTAAGCCCACTATGTTTATTAACACATTTGCGGTTTTCATTTGTGTACCCCTCGTAATTGCGTGAAGAAGAAAATAAATTAAACATAGGTTCCGATTAAATTATTAATTAGAAACGGGCAATAATTTTCTTTTCATATTTTTCACTTTGGAAACAGTCCAAAATTACCTAAAAGCGATATTTAATTCCACTTCATTATTTCGATTTAAAAAAATTGTAATCAGTTTAGTTTCTGAAGCTCGAAAATGCCGTTTATTTAACCCTTCTCCGTAAACATTGTACGTGTTTCACAATTAAATCTGCCAGCAGTTAATTACGAGAAAATATTATTTTTGCAAAAACGTATTTCCGCCGTTCATTTTCGCGTTCCGTAACCCGTGTTCGTTATGATTCCCTTTGTGAGTGTTGCAAATTTTATTATTTATGATATTAAGTATTTACTGTAAGTTCTCTGAAGCTTTTGACGTTGCCTGAAAAATATTTGCCTGGCGTCTTGTTAATAATTTAGCGCGGTAGATCAAAGTGCGAACGTGGGCCGGTCATTGTGCATTCTGACCCGAATTATCGCGGATTTTTCTGATGTAGACGTGCTCATCTGCATCGATAAAGAATCCGAAGGTGTTGTGCGATTGAATTTTGTCTGTTTCACGTGTGTAAGTGGATTAGGAATGGTTTTGTTGAGATGGGAATGAAATCGGAAAGACAGTTGCGCGTTTATAGCCCCACTGAGTGTTTTGTATTATTTCGTTGTGTGTGAATTGAATTTAGACTCTTTCTGTAATTATGCATCGTAATCTGGTTTTATATTCACGATCACAACGGTGAGCAGTTTATTAATCTTATGTTTAATAAGCAATCAACAGAATTCCTATAATCAGACATTCATAAATATTATTTAGTCTATCATTTGATTCATTTAAACATTACTCTAAAGTCTAAAGTAATCCCATTCTAACTCGATCATTTACTCTACTATCTATGAAGGTATATTAATAATAAAAACGAGAACATATTTGGGCTCGGTCTGTTTTGTTCTGTTCTGTGTAAATAAATAAATAAATAAATTAAATGTATTATAGAGGGTGTGTATAAATTGGCGGAAGCGCTACACGTGACTATGTTCTTCGTAAAATTTTGTTGAAAATCTTAATACAAAAATGTTGTACCATGCTATCAAAAACCATTTAGAGAAACAAAAATTTGGCAACATTGAATACATTGATTTGCGTTTGGAAATTTTTTTATCAGCAATTTTTACTTAGGTATTTACAATTTTTGTTCGAACTGAAGGCTTTCAGTTCGTAAACATAGCCGCAAACTTTTAGGTATCGTCTAACACAAACTAGAAATAATTACAAGAAAAACGGAGATGACAGCTAATGACAGTGTTGCCATACGTATTATTTTCATTCAAATCAGTGATAACCATATTTTCAACACCAATTTTTAAAACGAAAAACACAATCTAGGAAAAAATATTCAAAATTTATTTGTATTCCAAATCGCAGCTTTTTCATTAACAAATATTCAATAATAACGCTTATTAAACTGTCAAAACTTTTAGGACCTCTTGCAAGCATGGTACAACATTTTTGTATTAAGATTTTCGACTTGGAATTTTACGAAGAACATCGCCACGTGTAGCGCTTCCGCCAATTTATACACACCCTGTATATAAAATGCGCCTTTATAATTTTTTCGTATTAAAAAAAAGTGGTTTAAAATGGTGGCAGCGCTGGGTATTGTATCTTCTAATGTTATCACAACGTGTTACAACTTCTTTCCATTTTAACTCGTATTGGGACACTGTAAAATAAAAATCATTTCCGTTTTTGTGAAGACACAGACGAACGTAGGTACCAAGTCAAATTAATTTAAATGTTGAATAATAAACTGAATTTCAGTGGGTCTTAAGCTTCATTGTAAGTGCATTTTAATTAATGTCCTTTAACCTTGCTTCAGTGAATAACCTCAAAACATAAACGAATTTAGTATCACAGATGCACAATTTGAATGTTCCAATTACAATTCAATGCACACTTGAATGGGCGAAAATCGAGTATGATTTTCGTTTAAATTATTTTTTATGATGTTTATAATTAATATGCCTTCAGTCTAAATTTTTGTCTTTAAAATAGAAATTGCGAGACACTTCAATAATTTACATGTGCGGTACATGGCTGAATCGAACTTAATCGAATATTCAGGTCTGATATTGGTTAGCAAAAATGTCAATTAGTTGTCATCAGTCGTCGGCTAATTGTTTCCGGAGCGAGAAATGCCCGTATCCGGTTTTTAATAGTGCATTATCACATCGTTACTTATGAATTCGTGTCTCTTTTTTTTTAAATATTGGCGTCGTTTTTATATGGACTGCTTCGGATTCAAGAGCAACCATAAAAGATGGAGATCCATAAAATCCCAATTTTGAATCGATCTTACAAGCTGTATTTTATTTGCAGGCGTTTAGTTATTTTATGAATTTTTAAATTGTTTATTCATTGAAAAATTTGGTGCAACATTGTTACGTTACCCCTAAATCACTTTCCAAAATTTTAATTGATTTTAACATTTTGCTTTGCACTGTGTAACAACATTTAAAACTTCACGTCCATATTATGTCGTAATTGTTATTTTATTTGTGCTTAACTGATTTAAAAGCTACTGGCTAAGCATTTCTACAAAAAAACTCTTAATAAAATTGGGAAAGTGATTTTTTATTTAACTTATGTATATCTAACGATAAATGAATAACTCAAATAATTCAGGCATTTGCTGCTAGATTTACTGTATCTCTAAGAATTAGCGAGATTTAATGGTAGCCCTAGGATAGGAATCAGTCTGTGTGGGTCAATAGTCGATGTGATCAATTCTTTTTGGTCCAAAATCGTGTAATATTTATTTCCGAATCCGTAGGGCTCGACCGTTTGCTGAAAATTTAATTTTGTCCTCGCAAACAGACCGTAATGCAGGCACAATTGTGATGCTAATTGAATGCGATGTAAAAATGTAATTTGCTACGCGTTTTAGCTGCGGGACATTTGCCATATGTATCGCACGGTCCGTACACTCGGTGACTGATGTAATGAATTTATTTAATTTTCATGGTTTGCCAGGACGTTTTAGGGCCTGTTAATAAAGATAACAGATTTTGCAATTTCAAACAAAAACAAGTGAACGAGGTGGCTCTCGTTGCGTGTAGATGGAAACGAATTTAGGGCGATTTTTTTTTGTGAAAACAGCGTATTACAAGCCTGTAATGGATTTTTAATTTTCCTTGCTTGTTTTTCATTAAATGTAATTCATTTTTTATAGACTATTTTTTGTGGATACAAATGGAATTGTGTTAAAGTTACCTAATGAAATTAATTTCGCGTTAAAACAAATGTATACTACACCTTAAAACAAACGCAAACCTGTGTAAATGTCAAAAACCTTCTATATTTGTTTAGGTGGAATAGTTAATTTTTTTTTGGGAAAGCGAATCTTTCCTTTAATTTATTAGGCCATTTATATGCTTAGTGTAGATTACCAATTCTGATTGCCACCTTATTTTAATCGTGGCTCATAATCTTAGGACTTGTTGCTTTTTTTACCATACTTGAGTTGACGATAGCAGTACTCGAAGCATCCATAATTAATCGGCGTTTTAATATATCTAAAGCTTTGTAATGAAACCGCCCTTGTGCAATGGTAGCCAACACAAATTGTTGTTTATGGTCCTATTAACATTTAAGTGTTGACCGTTGGACGTAATAAAAATCTTGCCAACACTATTTTTATTCATTACAGTTGCAATTTTGCTCATTATTTTTGGTATAAGGATGCTGACTGTTTTTTTTATCTTCTTTATTTTATTTAGTAACAATTTCTTCAAGAAAAACAGTGAATTGTAATGAGTGAATTATTAAATTAGAAGTTATTGTTTACCGGGTGTAAATGAAGTGTGGTACACCCCTTTTTTTTCTTTACTTTTGATTTTAGATAAATGAAATTTTAGGCATATGATATGTGCAAAAAACCGGGCTCTTTGCACATAACATTTGTCTAAAATTTCATTTATCTAAAATCAAAAGTAAAGAAAAAAAGGGGTGTACCACACACTTCATTTACACCCGGTATAACAAAATGACCAAAGTAATAAATACTTTGATAAATTGTATAAATTTTTTTTGTCGGCTTAATGCAATCCTAGTTTGCAGACTCCAGTCCTTTAAAGTAATACCATTTATTTTAAAAATAATGAAAACAAAAAGAAAAGTATCGAGAAAAAATACGTTCATTGATCATTTTGTATTTCATTATCGCAAGTATTAGATTTACAAAAAACCTTTTCTGTCTTGACAATTCAAACACATTTATTTCTCGTCACAGATAATCATTCCCCTATAAATATCTTGAAACCGACTTTTAAATTCGTTAACTCACGGATCTTCCGGGAAAAGTATTTAAAAGGATTGGCATTGTCGCAGAAGGAGTTCTAAAAGGATTGACCACTTTTTGTGAGAATCCAATATTTGTTCCCGAAAAGTAATGGGAGACTTCTGTAACGCTGAAAGCTTAACATGGCGTACCGGATTTACAGAAGATCGCCACTGCCAAATAAATAAAACCGGCATGTGTAGAGAAAATTCATGACCACTGTTTTGTGGCTCATAAAATGATTTTTATCGCCCGAGTTGTATGCACTAAAGCGTACCAACTATTAGAGTCAGCAGGTTTATTTTAATGGTCATGTTAAGATGGTTGAAATTAGCTAGAAACTGTGATTTGGATTTGTAGAATTTTTTTAAATTATAAAGTAGTTTGAATATTATTAGAGCATTAAATCTGTTGTTTATAGGCTATGGGCTTTTGAGACCCCTGTTTAAACCTGGTTTTAGTAGCGACCTCTCAAGGAATTTCACTGTAGTCTTAGATTCGCTATAATGTTATATTTAAAAAAATAATATTCATATATTAACTAGCACGTAACCCGTCCTAGGACGGAAATATTGTATATCTTAAATTTAAACTATTACTTTTTATAATACCGTGAGCTGCAAGTTAGACACTGTTATGTTACCGGTGAGTAAAAATTTACGGTTCATTAGACACAACTCAGTCGGTTAAATGAACCCGTAGTAGTTTACTGCGTTACTATATTCATGCGTTACAGAGTCATAGACAGAGTCAGGCTGGACTTTTATATATATTATTTATTCTTTTTTCGATTGAAAAGCAAATGAAGAATCATTTGGCATAAATATCTCGGCTTATAAACTGTCTCCCTGCAACAAAGAAAATCTAAATGTGGAGTTTTCCGTGGAAAGCGGTCTTGTCCAATTTGTCTGAGGAGCGGACGCATCTGGCGTTGTACATTAAATGCTACGAACTCGCAGAGAACTGTTTTGAATTACTGATGTATTCGGCCAATCAGCTAGAAGGAATATGACACGTGGTTACTTACAAACCCTCTGTAACCACTGATCGATACCAAGTCTTCATCAGTGTACATATTTTGACAAATTATGTTGATAGTGTTAGGCCAGCCGGTATAGATTTGTTTAACAGTATTACCTACTTATCGATTGAAGGCTTCGGTTTTTTCGTCTTGTTTGTTCATAAAACTTATTAGTGTGTGGTGAAATTGCTTGTATGTACACATTTTTCGGTTTCTTTACATACACTCGCGTCTTTATTATCATTAATAATAAACTTTTCGAGTTTTGTATAAAACAAAACTATTACTACGGCTTAAGCCGTGTTTCACATTTCCTTTCATTTGACCGGGTTAATATCTCATATTAAGCCAGATTTCCATACATCCCCAAATTACAGCGGTTAGTGCTGTCATATAATTTTATTATTCTTATAAATTTAATAAATAGTGAGCCAGCAGTGTTGGATTATTATCCATTGTTAAATGTTACTTTATTTAGACGGGAATGGAACATTTTGTTTTGCGTTTTTTGTTTGTAGATTTTTCATCTAAACTCCACTGAAAAGCAATTTACAACTGAGTTAGCTTTTTATCGTAGAAAGCCAGAAACAAAAGCTGTTTGGTTGCTACACTGTTTTATTGTCCTTAATTAAGACGCTTAATAATTACCTTTTGCTGTTCAGCAGACTAAGTTGATTTAATTAGTAATCTTTTCCAGTTTTTCTGGAACAATGACTGTTCAATAAAATAACTCTTGGAAATCTTGCGTTTGTTGGAATAGCTTATTAAGCTTTTATAGATGAAAATAGAATTATTTCGTTCGGTTTACATAAAAAAAAAATATTTGTACCGTTTTGATCCTTAACGTTTCAACAGCAAAAGCTGTACAAGTGATTTTGGGTTTTCAAATAATTAAGTGGAATTTAAATTTTGTCCGCGTTTTTCTTAGTAAAACAATATGTTCTTCCTATTTTAAGGCATACAAAATTTAAAGTTTAAGCAAAAGGTAGAATGTTTTTAAACTGTAAAATGAACTTAAACTTGGATTTTCTCAGATTAATAACAAGTAAATTGTACAGGGTGGTCCAAATTCGATGGGATTACATGAGTATCTCGCTTAATAGCCAAGATAGAGAACCGGTTAAATTGCCAAAACTACTATTAAGCAAGATATCCATGTATCCCATCAAATTTGGACCACCCTGTACTAGTTTGGTTTTGATATTCTCATTTGTACTTTGTTGGCTGAAACTAATATTATTAACTGATTTTTGAAACACCAAAAGTCATTAAAACTGTACTAGACTTAGTGTTAAGTATACTTGAATATTATCTTAAGTAACTTGGGTGACATTTAAAGCATTTAAGGATGGTCTATCGTGTATAGTAAATAATAATTCGTAGATTTAAGTGTTTAATTATTTAATCATTTAGGATTCGTACGTTTTGTTTTTGAAGTAAAGATTCTAATCCGTGCTTAATAGTTTGTGGTATAAAGTAATGACGGTTTGAGGTGGTCAGCAAAAATTAATATTCCGCTCACGATGTGCCAAGATGGGGCTTAGGTTAGTTTATTATTATGATAGGGATGAACTGTTAGATGCACGATATCACCGTCATTTTACCGTGTGATACCCCGTCTTCACAGATTAAACTTCAACCGAAACTTTTAAGTGAAAATCCATAGCGAGGGAAATGAAGTGCAGAGAAAGAATTTTAAAATCCCTCATCTCTACTTACAGTTTATTGCATTGCATGCGACTGGCCCAGTTCTTCAGAATTGTGCTCATGTGCGATCATTCGTTTATGTTAAGGTGCGCTATATCAGGTTTAAATAACTTTCAAAGGGGCATTATATTATTTAATAGTGAGATTTATTGTTCATAAACGGCTTTATTAAACTGGCACGCTGATGCGGAGGTAGTTTTACTGTTTGAAATAGTTGTACTTAATGCTCCGAGCTGGTTTAGCTTTAAGATGCTGTAAATTAAAGTGCAAACAGATTATACGTTGTGTGAATACTGTCACAATATGGCCTTCCGGCGATGACAGTGTCGTTAAGTTTTTGGTTAATGCTTTCAAAATATTACCGTTTGGCTATGAAAAAACCTGAATATATTCAATTTTTTTTTGTGATTCGCCAACCTTAAATAACTTCCCTACAAAGTTTCCACCTTTTGTAATAAATGTCTGGAAGCTGTGCAGAAAAGTAAAGGGTTTTCCAATAAGAATGATATGATTTTTAAATGAAATTTTAACCATGGTTAAGATTTTATAAATGTCATTAGTTGTCACTTGTATTGACTATACCCTGACAATTCATCATGGTTAAATACACCCTTCAAGAACGTTTGGTTATTATCCAAAAGTTTTATGAAAACAGACGTTCTTTTGTAAACACTCAACGTGCACTTCGCGAAGACTATGGTCCACATAATCGCCCTTCTGTGCTTGCTATTCGTAGAATCGTTGAAAAATTTGAAAGGGATTTTACTCTTTGCGATTCGAAAACACCAACAAGACGTCGAAATGCAAGAAGTGAAGAGAACATTGCTGCTGTAAGAGATAGTGTTGAAGAGGTTCCAAATTTATCTATTCCTCGTCGTGCTCAAGAATTAGGGCTCAGAAGAACGACCACGTGGCGTATTTTGCGAAAATACTTGAATTTACACCCGTATCGACCTATTGCAAGAACAGTTTGGTGAAAGGATAATTTCAAGAAATGCAACTATTAGTTGGCCTCCAAGAAGTTGTGATTTAACTCCTTTAGATTACTTCTTGTGGGGTTATTTGAAATCTAGGGTCTATGCAAACAAACCAAGAACCCATGATGAATTACGATTAAACATCGAACGCTGCATTCGTGACATTAGGCCCGATTTATTGCACAAAGTTCTCGAAAATTGGGTTAAACGAATCCGCTCGTGTGCACAGAGTGGAGGTGGACACTTAAGTGACGTGTTATTCAAAACATAATGTAATATTCTGTGCTTCAAAATGATGTAAAAAGTTTGTTTGTATCTAAAATAGTTTTTATTTTATTGTATCGTAAAATCATATCGTTCTTAATGGAAAACCCTTTATTATAAGATATGGATAATGTAACAAAAACAGAAAAAATCCGAATATGCCTCGCATTTTAAAAGCTAACTTTAATGTCGAGTCGAGTTTGATGAAAATTGAGTAAAGAGTATTTATAATTTAACTAAGTGCCGTTAAGGAAATGAATATTTCTTGAGTAATTACAGCTTTTCGTATTTTTTTGCTTCTTGTATGTTAATATTTAAATATCATCGTATAATTAATCTGAAGTACGTAAATAAAAATGAGGAAATATAGTTCTGAAATCTGAACAGTAGACTTGCTTAAACGTTTGAGTTTCTTCTAAATTTCTTGCCTAACCTTTTAGTTTTTTTTTAAAATAGGCTTTCAAAAAGTAAACGTTCTGTAAATGAACGAAGTTTTAAAAAATATGTAGGCAAAGTAAAATGTGTTCAGTGTATACCTATTAGTTGAACAAAAATCCACTCAGTTTTTTAATGGAATGAATTACCAGCTTTAGCACTGGTTTCTTCATCAGTTGTTTTCTTGTTTATTTAATCAATCCTTAAATTATTCAAGTGATTTATCCTTGAATATAAATAAGTTTTATTAAAAAATACTTATCGTTTCTTACGAGGAATTTTTGTTAAAATGCTAGACAGGATTAAAGACTCTTATCTTCGTCAGTAGCAGTTTTTTTAAAACTCATATTTAAATAAATAATATTGCTATTGCAAAGACATGGGAGTTTCAAAACTTGTCCAACATTTCTGCAAGTGATTCTTCGTGATAAAACTTTAGATATAGCCGTGCGCCTAAATTACGATGCTTTTTACTCATTTTTGTGCTAACACAATGTTTCTAACTTTTAAAGCAAAGTTTTTGAACCTTAAAAGCTATTTTTGTCACAAGCAAAAAGTACTGGCCGTTAAAAGTACAATCCTTTTCGGAGTAGGTACTCTGAAAAAAATAAAAATAAATTAGATCAAACGATTTTGGCTTTAAAAACATATTTCGTATTGAATTTTTCTGTTATTATGGTATAAAAGTTTATGAAGATGATACGCAACATTCTTTAAAGTGACTGTAAATTTCTGCTTGCAGTATTTTACACACATTTAAGTAGAATAACATTTAAATTTGTCTTTCAGAGTAAGAAAAGGAACAAAAAATGTTTCCTCGTCCTTTCGGTGCATATGCAGGACTACATTTATGTCATATTTTGTTAAAAAATCTTTAAGTTCGTTTGAGATTAGCACAAGCAATAAATTAACAATTTTTAAAGTAACATGTTCAACATGGAAATTTTAAAGATAAATCTGACGAACCTGGGTGCATGTGCCTGGTACATTTTTAATTTGAAACTGTCGCATCCAGTTTTCTGTTTACCTCAATTATATTCGAAGCATAAACTGAAACGAACTGTTTACTTTAAACTACTCAATTTGTCAAGATTACTACTTGATGTTTGAGTTAACAAGGTGTACGAAGTTTATATATTAACGAAATATTCGGTTCCTTGCAGTTCTTCATGCAGAATACAGTCTGTTTATTTTTTACCAGTGGTTTATTTAAAGGCTTGCAAATTCGTTTTGTTTTTAGGTCTAATTAGATTCTGCTTTGGTTGTTATTAAATTTTGCGGTAATGTTTATCGTTTAAGGTTGCTGTAGTTCGTATGATGTTGTTACAGCAGCGGCAATCAAACTTATGGGCTGGTTTCTTGTGATTTGCTATAATTTTATTATATATAATTTTATTTTTTGCTTTTAATTCCTTCGAGTTTGCAAAATAACAGTAATCGAAGGGTGTCGGATCTGGCGAATACGGGGCGTAATGATTAGCTTCAAACTTGTTAAGCTTTTTTTGCATAGGGGCGTGGTCGCGTTGCACTTTTTTTTTCATTTGTTTTCAACATCGATAACTAGCATGAATTTTATGCGATAAATCCGATACATACTGATTTGTGATTATTTTGCGTCAGCTGTGTAATCTTTTGCTTCTATCGCCAGCAGAGGGAGAGTCCGATTGAAACAGAATCGAAGTCATGATTACGCAGTCATTACATTTGTCAAACAATTACGTTGTAATCACGCCGCTAAATGATGCATATTCATAGTGTATTGTTTCTGCAGTTTCGAATGAAAATGCAATTAATGGCCTTCGGCCGTTGTAACTACCTATTAATTTTGGTGTTAGGTTTTTGCTGATGTTTATACAGGGTGCGCCATTAGTGCGATAAAGTCCATTATTGCCCTTAATGTCAACTTAATAAAAAAAAGTTTTTAATGAAACTTATAGTATTTCTACACGTGCATGTTTTAAAATTAGTTTCAAGTATACAGGGGGTTTCATAAAAGTGGGGCGTCACTAAAGGTATTTTTTTTAAATTGAACACCCAGTATA
>OX393579.1:0-179202 GCA_947652605.1 Elmis aenea | reverse complement strand
CAACGCTTATAAGAATAAGTAAAATGTAAATATCTCAGAAAATATTCATTTTAGGTATAGGTAAGTATTAAGAAAAGTTGAAGAAAAACAAAAATGCAACAAAATGACGTAATAATATACAGGGTGTTCCATTTGAAAAAATAAAGTTATTGATGTTTGAAAATTGGGAAGTTGGCACATCTATAAGAAACACCCTGTATGATATAAATTAATTTTGATGTATTTAGACTGTGACTACACCTTTTGACTTTGTATGTGCAAAATATCATTTGCCAATTATTATTCATAACGTTGTGCTCTTGACAAGTATTGTACCCTGTTTTTCTGGAAATTCAAAGATTTTTTAAGATAAATTGGCAACGTCGCAAAAAAATGAAAAAAACAAAATACCGTCATATGGAGATTTTCTTGCTGAATTCGGTTATGCAAAAATATACTGGGTGTTCAATTAAAAAAAAATACCTTTAGTGACGCCCCACTTTTATGAAACCCCCTGTATACTTGAAACTAATTTTAAAACATGCACGTGTAGAAATACTATAAGTTTCATTAAAAACTTTTTTTTATTAAGTTGACATTAAGGGCAATAATGGACTTTATCGCACTAATGGCGCACCCTGTATAATTGTTAAGGATGGATGGTAAATAATTTTTAACAACAAACTAAGGAGAATTACCTTGAATAAATGCTTGAAATATTTTAACGATTCATTTGTGTAATACATATAAATAAATTTAATTCAAAACCTTTTTTAAAGAATTCTTGCAGAAATTCTAGGACAGTGTTAAAACTCGTCTTTTCATCTGTAGTTTTATAATATTTTTTTAAATGAAGATAATATTGTTGAAGAGGCGAGGATCTTAAAACTGATCCAGCGTTTTTATAATACAAGAGATTCTTGATTAAAAAAAAGGTTTGTGACTTGCAATTTGACTAATTTAAATTGTCCTAAAAGTTTCCCAATACTATTTTTCCTTATTAAAATGTTTCGGTGTTGTAAATCGTTGTCCCAGTTTTCAGATTTAATATTTGTTTGTACGATTAAACTTCCAAATCGCTAGTTACATGATTTTGGAGTTAAAAGAGGCACAAAACTGCGACCCAGTTGATTTTGTTTATTGTTTATCGTAATCTACTTTTTGCTGTGACATCGTAAATTGTTGTTTACCGTTTGCGAAACATTTTATGCAATCATAAAAATGCCCCAGTGCTCTGGATCACAAAATATAACATTTTAAACCAATACAAACGTGTATCGAGTCGTAAACTTTTCAATCTGTTCATGTTATTCTATTTAAAACTATTAATATTAAACATGCTTTCAGTTAATGCAGACTGCTGCAATAAAAGTTTATTTTGGTGGCTTAGTTCATTATTAGCCACAGCTAAAACATACAGTAATGTATTATAATTATAATACTTATTGGTTTGCATACGTACATGCAAAATAAGCATTTGTCCATCAATTAACTTTATGATTATGTGTTGATATGGACAAATGCCTATATTGATTTCATATAAATATAATGCAGTTTAATGTTTGTAATTAGAAGTTATCCATTTACATTTAATGTTGGATTTTAGTTGCGCATTTGTGCTTATTATACGATTAAGTAGTAGCATTTACCGTTATTTAAATAAAAGGGGTTATATCGTAAATTGCAGGCTTTAAAGCGATGTGACGTGCTTATTTTTTTTAAGGGAGAAACGATTTTATGCAAATAGGAGTTAAATCTAGCTCGGAATATGCTTAAAATTTATTAAAATGTTATCTTAAGCGTGCTATTTTAGGTGAAAATGCGCTAAAATTGGCTGCCCAAACATTTTATTTTGTTTTACATATATAAATCTGAAAATTTCAACAACCAATTATTGCCGCACGGTTTAAATTTTGATTGCTAGTATTTAATTTTTGATAACCAATTACGAAGTATTTTGAGCGTTATAAGATAATATATTACTATAAATTTTAACTGTCCAAGTACTTTAAATCTTCGTAGAGTAATTTTTACTGTGTGTTTTCCGAATTTTGTGTGCAAATTGCATATGCTGCACCATATTTTAACCAATACCTGTCTTGATCGGCCGACTGTAATTCTTTAAAAGTCACAGTTATACTTTAAAATTGCGAAATATACGAATTTAGACTGAGAAAAAAATTGACGAACTTCTTTTTTAATATTATTGTTAAGACAGTATTTCTCGATTTAATAAATACATTTTTTAAATTTTATTGTGTCAGTTTGTTTAGCTGTTTCTGATGCAAACAGAATCTCATTTGCAAGTTTGTGGCTCAAAGTACTTAACTCAGTGACACGTGTTGAAATGGTGTCTACATGCCTATAATACTTCAAAGGACTTTAATAGCATCCGTAGAATTCGACCGTGCTGGAAACTTTTGTGACCGGCTTCAAATTTAGATAGTAGAGGAACTGTTAGGAATATTTTGAGTCAAATTTACGTATGGTACCTTAGTTTATTTTCCCGAGACTTGTAGTAAATCACTGAATATAGAATTGTATGTATGAGCCGATTATTTTAAAAGTGGCATAAATAACGTTTAGCGAAAAATAAGTAAGCTGCAAACGAGTACAAACAAAACATTTTACTTGAAATTTCTTTCTAAACCACTATTTTCGTCCATAGAAAAACATTTTGTTATTTCGAAAACAACTGCTTTTAAAACAATATTTTGGAAATCATTTGAACGAAGTTATTTTTAAACACTAGGTGTGTGTAGTAAAACTGCACAATTTAAGCTATTAAATTTAGTTTTTGAATATGTGATTCGTTTTTGTTTGTTCGTTTTATCGCCTACTAAAACCTCGTCATACCTATTGGCTAACCCTGTATATGAAATAATTGCTTGATGTTTAGAGTGTAATTTAAGCTGCATATAACTTAGCTAAATTCGATAAATTTTATGAATTTAATAAAGCCATTGTGGTTGTTGTTGATTCTATATTCAACCCATGCATATTATTTTTTTTTTTTTTTACATAAAACAACTTCGGGTCTATACATATATTTTTTGTATCATCTTTGCCTTTTTCTCCCTTAAATCTGTAGCGATTTGCGTATGATATCGAATCCTTCGCATTTGCGGCGTAATTTTTTGCCGCGTATGTTTCGGTGTAATTCCACGAAATAAGGACGATGTATTCGGAAACTAAATCATTCAGAAATAGACCGCAATCTCGCTGTAGAACGAAACCACAAAACCGTTGCTGTACTAACTTACCTCGAAAATCCTCCACATTTCCTTTGCATATACTCACTTAAATATTTACTTTCAGAAGTTGGCAGCGCTTAAAATAATCCGATGGAAGCAAAACAAAATAATCGTCTTTTAATCCCCGCAGGTAGATTATTTAATACGAAATGTCTGAATGTAAGTTAAAGTTGCAACTTGTGATTGTATGTTTCACAATGTACTAAATTACGTTAATGAGACATATAATCGGAGATGGGCATTAATTAACAAATTTTTGTATTCACTAAGAAAATGGTCAAAGTTCTTAGCTTTAATAAATTAGTAACTAAATTTTTAGTTCATAATTCAATCTAAAATCAAATTATTTGTACACTAACGGTTTTACTAAAAATTTAATAAAACTAAATAAATCTAATTTTTTGGAATCTAGTATTAAAATTAACACTAAAAATGTAATACGGCCTTCTGGGGCTAGTAGATAATCAATTATTTATAATAATAATTAAACAATAAAGTTCTAGGTTTTAGCTAACTATAATAAAAGTTTGAAAACTGAGTTTTCCAAGATTCCAAGATACTTATTCTACTTTTATAAAAGTTTTATGTAGTAACTCAAATTTGATTTAACTAGATTAAATTAAAATGTTTGTTACTATTTAGATTATTGTGGAACGATATAAAAAAATAAATACCAAAATTTTCCAAAATTTTTAATGCATTACTTTGGAATTATAAAATTAAATATTTAATAATGTTGTGAAACTAAATTTATTAACATTTTTCAGTCTTAACTGAAAATTAATAACACATTTTGAATACGATTTTGTCCATCTCTGCCTGTAAGTATGTTTTGATTGTTAGTTTAAGCTTCTAATAGATGTTTATGGTATGCCGTTTTAACTGCCTTCTAACTTGGCAAATGAATGCTTCAAAATATTGCCTGATACTTCTTCTATTATTAAGATTTATAACTTGCATACCACACTACTGACACCTAAATGTATTTACTTACATATTAAGACGAGCTTTAGCCTCCTCTAGATCACACGACCGTTCGTTGATTGTTTTTAAGTGTTTTTACATGTTTTTTACCAATCACCTCTAACTGTGCTTAAAAATCACTTACTCTAATTGCATATGAATTATGAAAGTGGTCAAAAATATTTATTACGACCAACTCGAACAAAGTTTGTGTTTGTTTTTTTGATAAACTCGTATGGGTATTTATTTTTGACCACACTGTATATATGTACTTATAATTGCTGTACAAAGCATTGCAAATGAATCTATCTCTTGCCTTGGTTCTACTGTTCTTAACTGTGTATATATTATTTATACATTTCTTTAATTTTCTTTCTTTCTTTTTAGGGGATTGAATGTGCTTAGGCGTCTCAAGGTGAGTGTTCTCTTGCAATATTTCTGCATGCTTAAAACGCTTCGCCACTTTTCAATTCCGCTCTTTGCACCAATTTGTATTTTACTTTAAGTTAAGAATGCTTTACTATTAAGCTAATGTAAATAAACGTACTAACTATAGAACTTCTGAACAAGTAACATGTTGGGAGGATAACACTTAATTTCTTTCCTTATGGAAAGTAATTTAATTTTTCTTGAAATTATTATGAAAATATTAACTTTCCCAACAGGAAAATTCTTTGATTAGCGAAAATTTATTTAAAAAATATTTTAGTTGGTCATACGTTTTGCGTCAGTATTCTTTAGAAACAAAGGCCAAAAACAATATTTTGGGGTAAATATTTGTACCAAGTACTACTTAAAAAGAGATGTCTTGGCTTGTTTATCATTTTTTCAATCCGGGAAAACACAGTTTTTCTTCAAATTTAATCGTTAAACAATGTCAACCTAGCCCATTGTGACTTGATTTTTACTCTTAAAAAACTTGACAGTTCACATCTTTGTGTATAAGCATAGATTGCATGCACTTGTCCCCACATTTTAATACATCGTGTTAATTACCAAGTAAATTTATTTTCCAATAAATAGTCTTTGATAACTAACTATCCGCTACTGTGTTTGTACATATCGGCTTCGAGATGTTCAATCCAAACATTAGCTTTCTGTCGATAGCTGATATAAATATAGAACACCCAAGATTGATAGATAATCGAACCAACATCAGTAGTTATTTGATTTAATATATGTAACACCCTTTTTATTTCGTTCATTTTTATTTTAACTCGAAAGTCTCGCCAGATTTTTAATTGCAATGAACTAGGTTTTTGCGGAATAGGCTCAGATTCTGTCGTTTTTCGTAATTTTTCAAATTTAATCACGTGAAATTTGCTAAGAGTTACCGCTTGCGTGGTCCCATCTTGATGACTATTGTGCGTGCCTTTTGAATATCTCAACGTGATTTCTCTTTTAAATTGAAGCAGGCAGTAGCAGGGACTAAAAACGGAAAAAATTCCGTTCGTTTCTGTTCGGAACGAAAACGAAATATATCGTTTTCGTTCTTTTCCTTCTAACCGAAAAAATTCTTTTTTCGTTTTTGTGAACCGAAATAATAACGGTTAAAACCGGTTTTACAATATTTTTTTTGTCGTCAAAAAATATTGTTTTTTTCTAATCTCCACAACCCTCTATAAATAGGATAACAATATTTGCGTCTCAACTAAAATATAAACGACGACGATGGGGTTTGATGCTCACGGACAGCATATTTTAGACTGGCGAACCATCGCCATATTAAATTTACCAAATCGTTAAAACACATTAACATTTAACCATTTTATTAAGTTTAACACCCGTAAGGTGCAAAAACACAACGTGATTAGGTTAAATTAGACACACGATCTTTATCTAAAAATATGAAAATATAGCAAGTGCTATTTTAAATTTGTTTTAGTATTAAAAATCTATGCATTTAAATTAAATAAGATCCTGCTGTAATTATTTAAAAAGACAAAAGAATGAATTCAAGTGGATAATTTACTAAATGTTATAAATAAAAAAGATATTAAAAAAAACTCATATTAACTTGAAATATACTTTAACTTTATAGTTTGTACATACCATACAATATACATTTTCACATTCCGTTAAATCTTACTAGCAACACATCTTCCAATAAATCTTCTTTTACATTAGTCCTTTTCGAAGTAAGAATAAATTTTACTATTATTATGCCTAAACGCAAATAAAACATACATATTGATAATATATATCCAATCAAGTGTATATTCTATATATTGATGATCTAAAAAACAAATTAGAAATAGAGAATATCTGTACCGTTAATTGTGTTACACGAAATTGCAAGTATAAACAATAAAGTTGTTAATACATATTCACGTAAATATATGGAGAAAAGTGAAGCTCACTTATTTCAAGTGAGATTTTTTACTGCCTCGTGGAGTCTCTCCCCAGCACAGAAGGTAAATTCGCGTTTGTGTTAAACAAATAAAATTGAAATAGCGACAAAACCGGTTAAAACCGGTTTTGGAAAATATTTATTTCGTTTTCGTTCTTGAACGAAAAATAATAATTTCGTTTTCGGTTTCGTTTTCGTTTTCGTTCTTAAAAAAATTCCGCTTAATTTCGTTTAACGTTTTCGTTCCGTTCTCAGTCCCTGGGCAGTAGTCGAAAGTTTATGATTTAATTTTCAATGAGATGTTTATCGTAATGTTACTTTTTGAATAAAACAGCAAGAAAGGTTTTTTCTACTATGATCCCATAAGTAAAATTACTAGCCCTTTTGAGGATTAACGAATGATTTGGTAGGGGACAGTTGTTTAGGGATGTACTGAATTAATAAATCCACATTAAACTAGCAACCACTAAGAGTCGTTTGCCGTTCGTGTCTTTAAAATAGTAATTGATCTTCTAACGTTAACAAACTCTTTTGTGTATAAGTTTCGGTTTTTTAATTCCTAGCGGATGTTCTTAACTTAAAATTTACATACCACACTAAAAGATTTCGTCGACATAGTAAAACTTTTACTCGTAATTTTATTATTTGCGAAAAAATTACCGTCGGTGGACAGGCTTCTTCGCGTTACCCCGCTAAACTTCCAGTTGCTTTTCATCTCTTATTTTATGTCTGTCGTCGGTTATAGTCGTAATTTTTGATGTTTCATAAGCCATCAGAAGTGGCCATACTTTTCATATACAAAAACCACAGTAATAAAGCCAAGATCCCACCCTCCGTTGTAAAGGACTTTACAATTAACTTTTCGCGGTTTACTTAATCCTGTATTATGTGGTCTGACTTTAATTTAAGATGTAATCTTACTTGTAATTTGCGTCGCTTTATGTTTTCGTTCTTAATGTGCCGACAGTAAATTTTAAAATGATCATTTAGTCTGTAACATGATCATAATATATGCATACCAAATAACTCTGTAAAGTTAATGCCAAAAATTAATAAACAGCGCCGAGTGTAACTACAATTATCCGAAAAAAGGCAACAATTACAAAATACTCTACGCTAAAAATAAAAAGTAGGATCTCCTTTTGTAAAATACAACAATGTTTGTCTTAAATATTGTAAACTTATAAGCTTTTTTGAAATTATTATCTGTGAACTGCATTTTTAAATCATAAAAACTACAATCCCAAAAGTATTGTAGTTATGAGTAACATTGAAGTATTTTTATCGTTGCTGTATAATTTTCTACAACAATCTTATTACATCTTTTTACATTTTAGAGCGCAGTTACCAAGTTTAATAATATTTCTTTAATGCCTTATTGTTAACGGCCTGTTCGTTTAACTATTTCCGTTTTAATAACTTATAAAATGTTGGGAAGATTGCGAAATATTTGCAGATGGTACCAACATCATAGCAAAGCTTTCTATAGTAAGAGATGAACGTTCATGACTTGGTTTAAATCTTTTCTCCATGATTTCGTGAACGGAATTTGGTTTTTTAAATTTATGGAGATAAAATTTGCCCGATATTGAGTGGAATAAGTTGTAAGGCTTTAATTTTCTTGGATTTATGCGTCACACAAATATTTATAATAATAATTTGAATATTTAATATCAACTCGCGTTTTTTTCGTAAAGTTTTGAGAGTGATAGCGGGATTTTTATAACATTGGAAACAGGTACTACAACTACGTAAAATATTTTTGTGATTTGACTTATAAGACGTCCACATAATCAAAATTTCGACAAATTAGCCTCCAGACTTGCTCGGTTTAGTCAACTATTTTCTGACAAAGTGTAGTTATCCTTTACAATGTAGTTGCAGCTATGACGTCAAATAAACGAATGTAACAAGGTCTGAACTTTTCATTTTGCACATAAAGATTTTGTATCGCGTCGGAAATTTAATTTTTGCGGAAATATATTGGGACTTGAAATAAAATGTTACGAGCAAATGCATTAAAGCTATAAGGTCTGCGTTTAACGGTGTTTATATCCTTTAGATCTTTTTAATGACACGACATGATATTACTAAGTTATATATCTGCAAGTTTCCGCTTCGGAAGTTTAATTTTTCTAGCATATTTATTAGGATTTTAGAAAATGAAATATGCAGGGAGCGTGCATTGAGAGCACGTCTGGTGATTGAATATCTTTCGTACATGTTTGATTACGTTCCGTGAAATAGTAAAATTATTTTATTATTTATTAGCTATTTTATTATGGTTGAAGGTAATTTATCGCGTGAGCTTTGATGTCGTGGTTCCAAGTGTAGATCTTGAATAGTATTTGATGTATGTTAATTTAATCTTGCTTCATACGAAGGTAAATTAATAAGTAATCTGTTTTATTTTGAAAATGGTTTTAAGACATTTTTATGCGAGTTACCTATTTTTTTCCTCAAAAATTATTGGACCATTGCAACAATCTAGTGTATTTTTAAGAGAATATCTTTACTTTTGTTTACCGTTCGTGAAAAATATTGGAGAATTGTGTTTGGAAGTGTTAACGAATTGTAGCATTAAAATGTTTCCGTATAGTTTGTTGAACGATAGATAAATTAGTAGAGCTAAAGTAGTTTCAACAAAATTTGCAATGCAGAGCAGTTAAATTGCAAGTACCTTGTAGCTGGGACGTGTTGGTGGGCACTCTAATAAATGTAAAATGCAATCCAGATGTATCTATCGCTGTATGAATAACATATTTTGGGTAAACTACGTTATTTTGTGTGAAAAAACTTGATTTACGTTTTAATTTGCAATGTACTGGTAGAACTGAAAAATAGACGTGTTTTATTATTTTATTATTCGCTGTAGAGATCATGTTACTCATAAAACTTCCAGCTTTGCGTTAGATAAAAATGAAATAATGTCATACAATGTTGTATTTTATAAAATTAGTGGCTACTTAAAATAAATTTTATTTAATTTTGAGGTTACAAACAGGGGTTTGGAGCAGTCCAATTTTTTAGTTGCTCCGCTCCAGCTCCGCTCCGGCATCAAGATGCCTGCTCCAGCTCCGCTCCCGCTCCGCTCCGCGCTCCAAATATTAATAAAATAAGTTTTTTATTTAAAAATTTGTTTTTTAAAACAAAGCTAAAATTTTATGAGATATGTGGAAATGGACCAAAAATTACAATATTTGACCCTAAGAAACAAGTGAAGTTAAATAAATGAACAAATTATTGATCTTCAGTTAAAAAAGTGAAAAAAAGAAAAAACAGTTCTTTAAAATTTTTCAAAATTCAAATACAAAATAATGAAAATTAATATTCAGAAAAGTTACATTACAATAATTTTACTTCAAAAAAATCAAATTTAGTTTATTTATAATTTTATTAAATACTATACCCATGAAAATAATTCATAAAAATTGTAGTTTATAATAGTAAAGTGGAGCAGTGGAGCAATCAAAATTCTTTGCTCCGGGCTCCGCTCCCGCTCCGGGCAAAAACCCATTGCTCCACTGCTCCGCGCTCCAGCTCCGCGCTCCGCTCCAAACCCCTGGTTACAAAACGTTTGCAATTTTTCCTGTGGATTACAGCAAAATTTTCATCGTTTAGTTTTTGTAAATGATTGATACACTTACGTTATTGTAAGGTGGTTACCATTAATATATGAGCCGTTTATTTTGAGTGGCATAAGTCAATTTTTGCGAAAAATTAGTTAAAGCTGTTTACGATTACAAAAATGTAACGGTATTTTTATCTTTACACATTTTACTAGAAATTTCTTTCAAAATCAGTACTATATTTGTCGATATAAATTTTATTGTTTAATAGAAGTGCAAATACATTAATTTTGAAAATGGCATAACGATGGATTTGCTACCCTATACATCCCCAATTATTTTACCACACAAAATTATTTAAAAAATTTAAAACAAAGTGAAATGACCGAAGACTTCATCACTCCTATTATTGACAATGATTCAATACATGAATAAACTTTTGTATCAAATACTTATATTTTAAAATGTACTGGTGAGTTTACTCATTACTTATGTATTTTATGGATATTAATGATCATGAAAAAATACTTGAATAAACTTATAATGTAATGCATTATATAAATTAATTATATTATATAATTTACTCATCAATTTTCTTCAATTACTGTCTTATCAAATATCACTTCAGTAAAACACATTGCAGAAAATCAACGCAAGTCCACAGTTTTTGTATAATATTAATTTTGTAAGTGGCTTAAGTAAGTCACTTTACAGTCATGAAAATTGGCGATACATTAACGTATATGCGAAATTATGTATACCGAGAAAAATATAAGTACCTAACCGAGATAATAAATATAAGTGAAATTTCTCAATAGTCGTATGCACATTAAAAAGCAAAACATTTAATATCTCAAAATAACATAAGAGTGACTTACGTCACCTTTAAAATAAACTGCTCATAACTTGATTGAAGAGTATCAACTTCGTGTTTCAGTAATTTTATAGCTTTATATGGTGGAGGTGCCGGGTAACTGTTTTTAATATGGTGAGATGACCATGACATTCTTAAATCGTTATTTCGTTTTTAACTGTTTACTTATTTGCAAATGTATAGCAAAGTAATTGAAAAAATAGTTGAATAACGCTAAAACATTTCTAGATGTTTCAAAAATGCATAGGAGTATTTACAATTTTCCCTTTTAATTATAGGAGTATGTTTTTATGGTTCAGCGTTGTATAATAATAGTAGTAGGTATTTTGTTGCTTGTTAAATTTTTATTTTTGTGGTTAACGTCTGTTGGCTTACACTCGCCGGTTTTTTAGTGTTATCGATTTATCGTAAAACCTCATAATTTCACCACCAATCTAGCCGAATAGCACTTTAACACATTTAAAACCATTACGTGGCACGCAATACATTTATTGTGAACACAGATGCGCTTCTTTACAACCCTCGAAAACGAATCCAGCCCGGAAACGCGAGGTTTTTGAACGCTAACTGCGAAGAATACTAAAAATTTTAACGAAACCGGCTCGTGTAATTTTTCGATTTGATTTAAATGGTACGCGCTTTTTCGGGGGGCCGTTAAACGGGCTAGAAAAAACGCTGCGAATTTGTAACTAATTGCCGTGGCAGATTAGTCGGAACAGGGATTGAATGTTTATGGAATTATAAATGGGAAAAAGCTGATTGCAGTCGTGGTTATTGTTAGGGAACTATCGATATGCGGTTTGAGTTAATATTCTTTTGATTGTATTAGTTATCGTTTGACTGAACTGTAGTAATTTTATTCTTTTGTCCAGTATTCCATGTTATTGATGTACAAGTAATGGTTATATTTCCGTTCCAATTTTCTTTATCAATAGACGAATTAGATCGTTGTTGTGATTATATTATTATACTGCTTTAAGTTAAAAATATCGTTTTTATATGATAGATTATTTGTCGAAACATATACATGAATAAAAAATCATATAGCTTTATTCACAAACATTGCATGTTTATGATAAATTTAGAAAACGAAAACGACTAAGAATTAATCACTTCATTTTGCTGTAAATACAGGTACAATTTTATTTAAATTGTGAATGAACGTGGGGATTTTTTGTTGTTTCAAAAATGTTGTATTTTGAAAGAGTAATTAATTCATTAATTTTTGGAGGTCTTGGGAATAAGTTTTAAGTCTGTTTCCCCCAAGTTTTTTAACCCTAGAAGCCCAATCTACGTCATTTTGACGTACACTCCAACACATATTCGCGATCTTTTTCGCACGCTTGCTTAGATCGCCGTGACCATCCGAGCCAACTAGGTACATGCCCAGAGCTAACAGGAAACAGCAGTCTCGCTTTGATAAGTGCCGCCATTTTGTTGTTATCGCAATGTTCACGTTGTTATGACGTATGTTTGGGATTTGTTAACTTTTGCACTTTTAGAATTTTCTGAATTATATTTGACTTAAGTGATTTATGTTTGATAAGAGTTGATTAGTTTTTTATAAAAAAATATAAATAGTTGATTTTTGTAAACAATTTGTAGTATATAAGAAAAAATTACAAGGATCTCAGTTTTCGTGCCATTTTTTGTATGTTTAATTAATGTGAACATTTCAGAGTTTAAATAAACAATATTTTTTCTAAATTTCTGTTTTTTTATTTACATAGAAAGTATTTTACATAAACCATACAAAAAACTAGTATTTGCAGTAAAGTTTATTTAGATAGAGCTCTTTTATAATTGTGCGTCGTTTTGACGTATGATTGGGCTTTATAGCCTTAAAAATATGATTGGGCTTCTAGGGTTAAATTAACGTAATAATAAGGTTGTCAAGATGACATTATGCAAGAAGAAATTACACGTGATAAAATTATATAACAAAAATTACACCAGGAAGAAATTACACACAAAATTAATTTCACAAGAGAAATTTACATATTTTCGAAATTTAACACTGAAGCAATTGCTCTTTTTTAAAATAAATTTTGAGTTTTAAATTTTTATTTAAATTATTGTTTAAAATTGGATTCTGCTATTGTTTGTAAAAATTACAAAGTGATAAATGTTTTAATGACTCATTATTCTTTACCTTTTAATATTTCATAAGAGAAATTTGCCTAAACAAGAAAATTGTACCTATTTAATGTTTGGCTATAATTAAAAACTAAGACACACTGACATTGTTTTAAAGTTGTTTCTCGTAAATTAGCGAAAAATTCTTTTTAATCGCGGCAGGGCGTGTCTAAATGTGGCGTTAAAATTTTATGACGTTGTTATACATTGTTTTATAAACGCTTAAACTTCGGTATCTCGCATTTTTTGAGGCACAGTATTTGAACACGTTCGTAACAAGTCCCTTTTTGTAAAAAAAACTCATATGCGACGGTTTGTTCAAATCTTTTATTACTTGCTGCCCTCGTGCATCTAGTCAGCGGGTTTATACCGTGCGTACCTTTTGAAGAAACGTCAGCTAAGCGTAAGTTGCCTTTCAGTAATACCACCGTGCGAATGTTTAGGGGATTTTCAACTCTGAAACGGAGTAGCATAAGAAAGCGGAGGATTTGGGCTCGTTAATTATTTACAGCCGTAATAATGTTGGTATGAATAATAAGCCAGGCGTATATTATAGCTGTGAGGTTGGCAATACATAATAAATGAGGCGGATGTTTAATTATTAGCAAGTTGGTAGCGTGGAGCCAACTGCTGAATTTGGCTCGCCGTGAGTCTGCATTTAACCCGGAGGTTAAGGACTAGACCTCGCGAGTAGAAAAAGCTTTTCCACGTCCTGCAGTTGGTGCTGGACGTCCTTATTGTCACCGGTTTTCTTTTGTTTCCCGAAGCCGTTTTATTTCCTCCAGATTAAATGCTGTGTGCTGTCGACCTTTTTTATTGCAGTAATTTTTTATTGCTTTTCTGTATTTTCTTTGCATTATGCTCACGGCTTCGTGGTGATTAAATTTTGTTGTTAATGAATGGGGGCACATTCGCGCAATTTATTTTGTCTTTATATGCAAATTTCGAACGAGAACAAAAGTCACTACTGATCAACGGGGCAACGTTCTCAAAGAAAGGAAAATTCGGCTTAGTAACTTAATTTTTAGGTTACCCCTTTTAAACATCCCAACTTAGCGTTATAAATTTTTTATTGTTAAATAATAAACATTATTCAGTCACTTTTCATACTACAAGTTAACATACAAAACGGTTTATAAAACTGCGCTGATATTTATTTTGTTTCGCCTCGCGTATCGTTTGTTTTTGTTCTGAATTTTTTCCCTAATTTTTTTTAACGAATTTGGATAATAAAGCAAGTAAATGAAGGGCTTTCAAAATTACTTCATGCAAAGCAATTTATTTTAAGCCTTGATTAATGTATATAATTGTAATGAGTTAACAAAAAATTTAATTGAAGAAAACTTTGTTGATTTATTGTGCATATTTGATAAGATTAATTGATAAAAGCGATTTTTTGTTGATGTCCGAAGGGCCCCAAAACTGTCTTAGCCATCTATGTAATTGTCTGTTGTAATATTAATCAATTTAAATTGTTTTTGTAGGTAATCTTTTTGTGTTGTTGTAATTAATTATTTTTTCATGCTTTTGTTAAAAAATATTGGAAGTTAAGTAATTCAAGCAATTTTAAATTTTCTTATAATATGCACACACTTGAAACGTACATACAGTGTGTTTCGTAAAGCAATAACGAGCGAAATATCTTGCAAATTATTTATCAAAGCCATCCAACTCTGTCTTAAATCTAATCTAGTCCCATTCAATTATTTTTTGTTGCAGATCCACTATAGAAATTTAATTTTTTGGTGGCATTCTTATATATTTTCGTCTTTTTCGTCATATTATTTCGTTTGTTAAGCCCAAAATTCCTTTTTATTTGCAAAAGCATATTTGATTTTTTTAAATTAAATATTTTATTGTACCACATTTTTATTGTTAATGTAATCGCTCCACATTTGTAAATATATTTCTTAAAGCCTTTGTTGAGTCATGCGCCAATCCTAAAATGCACCTAACGTAAACATTTTACATGAAACTTACAAAAATATTAGCTCTTAGCTTGAGTTCTTTACTATTTGATGTTATAAACTTCAATACAATCACGGTAGCTTATCAAGTTTAACATATTACCTACATACATCTAACGATATCGTCAAAAGCATGCCTTTCATGCATTAAATTATTGCTTATTTAACTACAAGTATTCGTTATTGTGCATCAGCGTTATTCTTTTGCTCCATTTTCCACGCTTTTACCTTCATGAAGTAGATAAGACACTAACACAAAGCCTTTCGTGGCTTGTTATCGTAACGCATGTAAATTTCAATCTTAAATTCGAAGTAGGAGACAACAGTGACGTTACTTTGACGAAATGTATTAGTTCTTGTGCAGAGACGATGCGTAAAATAATTGGAATTTTCTATTTCCCATATTTCAATTATAGTCGAGTGCTTTGGGGCGGCTTTGTTATCGGAAGCAGACGAAATTGACGATGATGAACAATTAAAATAAAGCTAACATTTAATTTAGTTTTTCGTAATTTGTTTGTCTACTTGCGTGTCTTGCATTTTTTATGACTATCTGTATGGACATTATCTTGAAGAATCTTATTCGTTGGTCAAAAAAGTATACAGTGTGGCTGATTTTTCATTGATCAGCTTATATCTGCTGAAATATTAAAGTTACCAAAAAAAGTTAAATGAGAAATTTATTAAACAAAAGCTGGTCTACAAAATTGTGCTAAAAATTTTATTCCATAGCCAACCAGTTTTTCGGAAAAATATCCAACTTTTGTTTTTTAAATAGAACACCCTGTATATTTTTACAGAATCACATTCTAAATCAATTTCTCTTTACAATGATATATCATAAGTACCATTTTGCTTTTAAATTATGCACAATATTTCAAAAAAAGAATTATTAAAGTCGGCTGTGATATTGTTTTGTTTATTGCAAATACCTGTCAAATTTGTTTACATTAGCAAACACTTGTCAAATAAGACAGAAATAAGTGTAATTATAATTAAGAAAAATGTACTATACAAATAATGAAAAAGTTGATATGCTGTGCTGTTTCCACAGCCGACTATAATAATTCTCTTTTTTTGAAATATTGAGAAAAATTTAAAATCAAAATGGTACTTATGATAATATCACTGTGAAGAGAAATTGATTTTAGAATGTGATTCTGTAAAAATATACAGGGTGTTCTATTTAAAAAACAAAAGTTGGATATTTTTCCGAAAAACTGGTAGGCTATGGAACAAAATTTTTAGCACCATTTTGTAGACCAGCTTTTGTTTAATAAGTTTCTCATTTAACTTTTTTTGGTAACATTAATATTTCAGCAGATATAAGCTGGACAATGAAAAACCAGCCACACTGTATACCGGGGTCACAGTTTGGTGTTGGCACCGCTATTTGAAAAAAATTAAGGTGGCAGCGCAACAGAAAAACAAATGATTTAATAAATGTCGCAGCAGTGCCGAAAGATGTTAAATTGTTTATAATGCAACCATGTTCATTATGCTAACACGGGAGGGTCACGATATGTTGTCGCTAGATTCTGATCAAGGCTGTGTTTATTGCACCAAGAACATTAAAACTAAATGTTTTGGAGAGTTATACGTGCCACTGGCCATTTCCTTCGGAAAAATAGGGGCAAAACTGAGAAGTTGACCAATAAAGGTAATTTTACGATCGCGTTGGCCATGAAAATGTCATAGATATAATCGAAATTCTTCTATTTACCAATTTGCTTATCCTTAACAAGTAAAATGGTGCAAAGTTTTTGAAAAAATCTTAAACGATTCCGGAGAAAAACGCGAAAAACGAGACCCTTATAGAAACGGTTTCCCCTATGTTAAACGCCTAGATTTAGTTAATACAACTTCTCAAATCATAGCGCTTTTGCAGGGGTTTAGTTTTTGACGTTTTTCTCCGGAACCGTTTAAGATTTTTTCAAAAACTTTGCACCATTTTACTTGTAAAGGATGCCCGAATTGGTAAAAAGAAAAATTTTATCTCTTACGGTTTCGGGCCAAAGCGATCGCAAAAATTTCTTTTATTATTCAACTCTTCAGTTTTTTCCCCTATTTTTTCGAAGCAACATTTAGTTTTAATGTTCTTGATGCAATAAACACAGCCTTGAAGAGATTCTAGGGACAACATATCGTGACCCTCCCTGGCAAGTTATATGGTTTGGTGCGAACACCTAACTGGGACTAGCGGTATACGAGTTCCTTAAAACGCTGGTTCAATTTATTGGTGTAGCCTTGTTGGAAGAATTTAAAGCTTTATTATTGTGTGAAAGATTTTTCCGTTTAATTGTAATCGTTTTTATTATTGCAATTTATAAAATTTTAAGAGGAAAACCTCTAAAAAGACTTGATGTTTTCACGATCTGCTCCCAAAACCCATTTATCAGTCGAGGCATCAGAGTATGGAATTAAAGTATCGTAGTGTAACAACCCCCATTACTTGGTACAGGCTGTATAAACCAACGCCACCATAAAATGACCACCGGTTGCACAGCACACTGTATCTTATAAATTATTCATGAGAGTTAGCGTCATACTGGAGCTAAGACCAGAGATGGAGAGATCCGATGACGCAGACTGATCGCTCTTGGGGGAATCTTCAGATGTGTGTATCCGGGGATGTCGGTGCCGTTGTTTACACGCTCAAAGCCGTTACGAAATTGATAGGGAAATTTCTTTTGTGGATACGTATACTTATCCAATGCGTGCCCGAATAAATTCTATAAACGGAAAATGTATTAGGTCGAAGATAAAAACTAGACAAGTGATTCTCGAAACACATTGTGTAGCGTCGACAAAAATTCGAGAAAAAAATCTATAAGCTTTCCCTTACTCCTTGCAGAACTTCCATTATTAAATTGCGTATTTAACGATGATTTTTACGAAGGGAAAATTATAATGGAAACAGTTTCACGGTTTAATTAGTAGCACCTCTAAAATTTATAATTAAAGAGCGGAAGTTGTGGCATTTGCAATTTTTTGCAATGTTTGCAATTTTTGATGAAATTGTCGTAAGTTGCAATTTTTGACAAAAATGCAATTTTTCTGCAATTTTCGATCGTTTTTATGCTTATTTTAATAATTTTCTAGTTAAATCAATTTTACATGCGCCAAACACTGAGTCACAAGTCGAGTTTGTTTGCTTTGTAACAGTACAAAGTATTCAATTTACCCACTTAATTTGTTTACTAGGTTCTAGTCCATTAACCATTAGCAAGTTTAACTGTATTTTTAATTCTGGAAATTAATGGGAATTGGGGGTAAAATTACTGATATTCACTATTCAATATGTATTATTATTTCGTTTTTCCTCACGATCAGTCGTATGTAAATTGTTGGCTAATTATATCGTTAAAAATTAAAATGCCTAAAGTTGCGTCGTCGTTGACTTCGAAATTAAATGACTGGATTGCAGTGCATAATAAAACAAGTGAAGTGTTTCGCACAGATGGACAAATTATTTTTTGCATTTTTTGCGAAAAATCTATCGGAACAGGAAAAAAATATTTTTTGGATGCCCATGTTAATACAGATATTCACAAGCGATTTGTAGCAAAAACAACCACGGCTAAGCAAACTTTGCTTAGCAAACCTCCGACAACTCCATGCAATAAATTATCCAAATATTATGTAGATTTGTGTGCAGCATTTGTAGAATCTAATATACCTTTGCATAAAGTAAACTGCAAGTCTTTAAATGAATTTTTGGATAAATATACTGGGCATAAAACTCCAGATGAAAGCACATTAAGAAAGACATACCTTCCCAATTTATACCGAAAAAAAATTGACGAAATCAAAGATGACATTGGAGATCACTTCGTTTATTTAATTGTTGACGAAACAACGGATGCCAGAGGTTTCTACATCGCAAACCTTCTCATCGGTATATTAGATGTAGATGAATTCAAAAAGCCGTATTTGATTGCATGTAAGCAATTACCTGCAACAAATTATGATACAATATGTCGGTTTGTAAATAATGGTCTATTGACATTATCAGTAGCGATGAACCGTGTTCTGTTATTGCTGACAGACGCAGCACCCTATATGGTTAAAGCTGCGAAAACGTTGAAAGTTTTTTATCCAAACATGATTCATGTAACATGTATTGCCCACGGAATAAACAGAATAGCGGAGGCGATAAGGCAACTATTACCCGATACCAATAAATTGGTCAATAATGGTAAAAAAGCTTTCCTCAAAGCTCCTTTAAGAATTTCTAAATACAAGGAAATAATGATCAATTTGCCACTTCCACCGGAACCAGTGATTACACGTTGGGGTACATGGTTGGAAGCCGCTCTGTTTTATGCAGAAAATTTTGCAAAATTTGTTGAAGTAGTTGATAATTTAGAAGACGATGCCGAGTGTGTAAAAAAGTTAAAAGCAATTGTTCAAAGTTCCTCACTAAAAAATGAATTGACGTTTTTAAAAGCTAATTTATCATTTCTTAATAGTAGTTTGACGAAATTAGAAAAACAAGGTATGCCCCTACATGTTAGTATTGAAATTGTAAAGTTTGTAGAGAATCAGATAAATTGTATACCTGGACCAAAGGGGGCAGTAATTTAAAAAAAAATACATTGATGTCGTCTCTAAAAATACCGGTTTTGAATTTGTGTGCAACTTTGCAAAGATAATAACTGGTGAACACAATGTTAATGTTAATAATTATAGTTCTGATTTAATAGCGTTTTTTAAGTATGCACCAATAAGTAGTGTGTAGATGTGGAGAGGTCTTTTTCTGTATATAAACATATTTTAAATTCACGAAGGTACAATTTCACAGAATTGAATTTAGAAATGTACATGTTAGTTAATTTTAATGCGACAAAATAAAAGTATCTTTATTGCAATTTTCTGCATTTTTATTGCAATTTTTACCCTATTTGCCTGCAATTTATGGTGCAATTTTTCTCTTTTTTGGTGCCATAAGTTCCGCTCTTTATTTATAATCCTTTAACCTTAAAATAAATAAATAATTTAGTAAAGCTTTAGCTACTGTGTTTTTAAAGATATTAATACATACTTTTTACCAATCATTTTTCACAACACGGTGTTTTGGTGTTGGTTTAAAACCGTGTTTTTAATTAATTAGTTGCTACCTCTTTTTCGCGAACAAGGTATAACTTTGAGCCCCGGTTTAATGCGAATATGCTAAGCGCGGCCGGGTTTATGCTTCTCGTGTTTTTTTTCCATTCGTACCTACAATTTCGCCTTAAAATAAACATATCGCCCCCCCCCCCCCCGTATAAGTTTCCGCATACGAAACGCTGACCGCACCGGTCATTTCGTATTCAAAGCTCTCTTGCTGCATACATAAGGGCCTAACTTATGCAAACCTTCAGCGAAATGTGTATTACGGTGATGTATGAGCCCGACCTTCGGAAAGGATCATAAAATTTGTAAATTACGAGGTGCTGAAAATAAAGGGGATGCTTTGATGGATCCTGTATGTTAACGAATTTTAGTGGGGATTCACTTACTCCGCTGTATTCGGCCTCCAGGAGTGTGCATTAATGCATAAATGAAGGCTTTTTGCTTGTAAATGGTAGAATACTTAGGAACTTATGTACTCGTGAATAGATAAATATTTTTTTTGTGCGTTCGTGTGTATAAATGCAATTATTTTGTATGTAGTTCTTGTAAAATAACGTTAACAAGTAATATAGGGTGCCCTAAAATCGATGGGTAAATAGTCGTCTTGCTTATCTTAAGAGCTATAAAGTTAATTAAACTTAAGCCAAGTTGCGAAATTTGTTTCGTCTTCTTTTTATTTTTACGCGTCTCTACCGTTTAGGTGCGAGGCTTTTGTTTCTTTTTCATTTCTTGTTCATTACGACCGTCATCTGATAGTTTCACACCTAACAAGGGAGGATCACTAAATGTTACTAGAATCTGATCAAGGTTGTGTTTATTGCATCAAGAACATCAAAAATAAATGTTTTGCAGAGTTATACGTGCCACTGGCCATTTCCTTCGAAAAAAATAGGGGAGCAACTGAAAAGTTGAATGATAAAAATAATTTTTGCGATCGCGTTGGCCATGAAACCGCCAGAGATAAAATCGAAATTCTTCTCTATACCAATAGGCGCATCCTTTGCAAGTAAAATGGTGCAAAGTTTTTGAAAAGATCTTAAAACACTCCCGAGAAAAACGTCAAAAACGAGACCCTTGTAAAAACGTTTTCCCTATGCCAAACGCCTATGCAAGTCGCATAGATTAATTTAATACAACTTCTCAAATCAGCACTTTTGCAGTGGTCTCTTTTTTGACCTTTTTCTCGGGAACCTTTTAAGATTTTTTCAAAAACTTTGCCCCATTTTACTTGCAAAGGATGCGCGAATTGGTAAATAGAAGAATTTCGATTGTACCTATGACATTTTCATGGCCAACGCGATCGCAAAAATTACTTTTATTACTCAATTTTTCAGTTTTTTCCCTATTTTTCCGAAGGAAATGGCCAGTGGCACGTATAACTCTGCAAAACATTTAGTTTTGGTGCTCTTGATGCAATAAACACAGACTTGATCAGATTCTAGCGACAACATTTCGTGTCCTTTCCTGGTAAGGACGTATTGTGTTTTTAAATTCTTTGTCCATCAGTTTTATATTTTGTCCCGTTTCTCCAACTACGAGATATTCAGTTTTAGAAGTATTAATTGTCATCTCCCACTTGTTACATATATTCTTCATTAAGCTTGCTTGGCGTATGTTGTATATCTATTTCTTCCTCCACCACGATAACTTGGTCTTCAGATAGATACACCTATAAATTTGCACTTTTTCTTACAATTTTCTTAGACTCCTAAATAGATTTAAAACAATGTAGGTGCGATATAGCATCCCTACCTTAATCCTTTCGTGACTTTTATCGTCTTGCGATACTTTTTATCCGGTTTTTACTGAGCTGGTCCTGTTGTCGTGCATATTCTGTACGGCGTTTACCTATATGTATTTTTTATGCACTATTTTAGCGATATTAATGCCTAAAAAGTTTGCGCGCATTCTCGAATGCCAACATTCTACGGAATCCATTATATTTAAGTTATGCTCTTGTTTTTTCTTGCGCGAAAGTTGAATCTCACATTTAAATAACGAAATCTTTTTCCTTAATGGCAAAGTTTTATGTTAGGGACGCGCGAAGAAACTCTGCATAAGTAGGACGTCGACACCAGGTCGAACATCAGATGACGATAATTTTAACGCCAATTTTATCACAGCACAAGTCATAAAAAGTTTTAATTTTTTAGAACAACGTTTCACATAGTGCCGGTTCTCAGGTTTAAAAAATTCTAGTTGTGTCAATTAGAATTTAAAATAAATGTTTTAAATATTTTACTTTAACTTACCGTATGAAAACTGTTTGCTATGTTTGTTTTTACTCTAATACCAACATCTCGAACAACTGGTAATTTATTGTCGAAAAAAAAACTATTTCAAATTTTGTGGAGTACCCATGTTATTACAATATTAGAGTGATAACAAAAGTTATTTGTTTAGTTGTAAAGTTGCACTGTTTCACACCTAAAATTCTTGTACGTGGGTGGCTTGAAAACTTCAGATATAAGAACTTTTTGGACTTAAAATAAGGCCACTAACCGTTCATTTTGTTCCAAAAATTTCGATTAGGTTCGCTTAACATTCTTGTGATTTTTTTCCGGCCCTAATTACGTTTCAAATATTTTCGCGAATATTGTTTTCGTTTCTTTTCCGTTCCCTGATCATTACCCCAACAAATTTTGTATGTTTTTTTTGCGCCCCTATCCTCGGCTACTTAAAAACTTTCCGCGACTTGCGCGGATAACACACAAAAAGCACCGAAATGTCAAATTGAATTTTCTTCTGCATATTAAGTCCAAATGCGGTCGTCTCCCTGAGGTAAACACCAACTAAATATTCCCTTATGGGGGCCAACATGACATTGTGTCCACATCATGTTCAACTACAGAATAGAACAATCAGCGAAATTCCCGAGTGACTGGTAACACGAAATTCAAGAACAATACGTGCATGTGAACCAAAAGTAACTAACTATTTGCTTTGTTCGCATATCAACACAGTATGTTTTGGTTTATCTCGCCTTTGATACATACAACTGTGTGTTACACATTAATAATGAACGGCATACAGCAAGTGTTGCGCGTACTTTTGGAGAGAGTTCTGTTGTTCCACCGGCATTATGACTGCATGAATTTATGATTACGTTTCAAACTTGTTAGGAATTTTTTTTCGCTTTTCGTTCAATTGTAGCTCTGTTAAATGCTGCGCAAATACAACAGATTAGCAATTGTTTTACGCGTTACTATTGTTTTTACAAACACAAAACAAACTTAAATCGTTCTTCTAGTACATAAGAAAAACAGTGATACAAGTGCAGTTGCCCCATCAAACTTAACTTTAAACAAAACTACATTAAAATTTACTTTATAAATGAATTTTTCAATATTCTAGAACGTAAAAGAGCAATAATTTATTAACGAAACACGCTATTCAATTTAACACACACGTATAATATAGCTCATGAATAATTTGATGAATTTTAATCAAGCCATTGATATTAAATCACACACAGAATATTGCGCTTTGTTAGTCCGGCCTATTGAACTGTTGGTCAGGCAGAGATGGGCTTTGAATTCGCCGCTCCCACCGCACTACGCCAACTTAATAAAGTTAATGCAAACGCAACATGCAATTGCAGGTATGAATACGAAAGTGCCCCGCACTTTAAGCGGTAATTGGCTGCGAATTAATATTGCAGACTCCATTGATGCTAACGCATGTCTGGTTTAATGAGTTCTGCACCAACTCGGATAATGACGCGTCATAAAAGACTGCCGTTTGTAATTTTGTTATTAACGTTATAAAAATGATTAGCTAAAATGATTCGTGCAATTTTTAACGACGTTCATTGGAACACATCAAAGGGAATTATCTCTTGGGAACTTCGGTTTGTCGCGCGTTAATCCTTCACATTCCGTGAGATTAATCTTAAAAAGCCTTTAAACGCTTTAAAAACTTCAAATTTGAATTAATCACATTAAGCAAGGCCGTCAACTATCCGGAATTTAACGGAATCGTGCAGAAATGTTCTGGAAACTTACTGGAATTATCCGGAACCGTCCGGAAGTTTTGAGTCAGTTCCCAATTTTTAAAATCTTAAGCCAGATTGTTTAGAACCGGCACGTAATTTCCCGAAATATCCCGGATTTTTCTTTAAAAAAAAAAACTGACACCATGATCTTCCAGTTGGCTTCCTCGGAGTCGGAGAATCATTGTGCTTCCATTGTTTGGATTGCTCTTACCTCTCGGGCGTGTAGCGATGAACTCATGTCTTGCCTGTAGTAAAAAAATCACTTATTTCAGGGCTTTTTAACCTTTTTCCGTTCGCGACCTCTTTTTACACAAGAAGATTTTTACGCGACCATGGGTATAGATTTCTATAAAATAGGAACACGAATTAAAACACCTATTCTTATGCCTCTATACCGTTAGGTGTGAGGCTTTTGTTTCATTTTCTGTATGTGGCCACTTTTTGTATGCTACTCTCCACCTTTTTCTATCTCTTGTTAGACCTACTCGATCCCTCTGTTTGTGGCTGCTTTTTTTACCTCCTCCTTCCAAGTTTTTCCTTGGTCTTCCTTTTCAATTTTTCCCCTCCGTTCACGCTTTATATGCTTCCCTGGGCATCATATTTTCTCCCATTTTATACACATGACCTAGCCATCTTAGTTGTGCCTCTTGTTTTATTGGTTGTACTTTTAAGTTTTCTCCATGAGAATAATGTTTTTATTTATTAAAGACAAAACTAAATTTTTCGGTAATTTTTCTGATTCCCCGAGGAATGAGTACTGGAAATTATAAAGTTTTCTCGTAAAGAAACGCCGGTTTAGCAGTTGCTAATTTTCTTTACAGTTTAATTGGCACCTACATTCGCCTCTGCCAGCTAATGCTCCTCTGCATATATGCTACATCGTATCTATATTATCGATCTATGTCTCGCGCAGTTAAGAAAAGTAGTTTACCGGAAGCTTTTATCATGTTCTCCTCCTTCCCTGTGTGTATTAGCGTTTTCCCATAAACTACGAAACGTGGATTACAAATAGAACGAGGCCTAATTTACACTTAGCAGTTCCAAGTTTGCTCCAGTTAATAAACTGCAGCGCAAACTATCATAAATAATTGATTATCATATTGCCAGTAAGTGACTGGAGTTTTTTCGTCGTTTCTCATAAATTTTTACACGTAGTGTATTCTTATAAAAATATTTCAGTTATAGGTTAAACTTTGTATCCTAAAATTGTATTGGTATGCCCGTTCACATTTTTCAACATTTTTAGTCGTAGTTTTTAAAGATTAATATTATACTTTGTAGCAATAGCACCAGTATAACTATAAATACTCATAATGTTTCTTACAGTTAGTTACAAGTTAACAAAATTTCGAATTAACTGTTGGCAGGTTTATTAAATTTTGATAAGTTGACAATGACTTTTCGCAACTCGTTAAAAATACTTTATTTCGGGCAGTTTTAAATCAGCTATTACATATTTTAAGTAGTGCAATAAATTCTTAATTTAAATTTCTAATAAAAAATAAGGTTATTTCAAAAATAAGCGGTTGTATTATTTGTCTAGTTATTGTATTGTAAGTTTAATTTACTAAAATACCATAATAAACACTTCCCATAAAACATTACTTGTTAAGTTAAGATTTTAATTGAAAGTTCCCAGTTAATACTCTGTTTTTCTAAAAATTTTAGGGAACGTTTATGAAAAATAAAATGAACTGATATGATTTTGGGCATGAAAATCTTGGAGAATGATAAAGATAATAAATTTTAAAATGGGCCAAGTTTGGATGAGGTTCAGAATTATATTTTGCAGGCTGTACTTCTATTTTAAATGTAAAGCAATTTTTTGCACTCAAAAATGCTGTAGGTGTCTAATTGTGTATTATTATGTGCAAACTTTGGCTAGTGTTTGATATTTCCGTTATATATCGGCAGTTTAAACCCACGTTGCATATTCTCTTCATTATTTATCACACCTAGATCAAACATTCTTGCTTTACAGTAAAGTTCTTTGACTGGTAAATAGTTCTAAAATGCAATGACACACTTTTGATCTGTTTAAAAAAATTAATTATTGTGTGCTTCCTTTTGGTGCAAAGAAAATAATATGTATATAAGCTTAATTAATTCGCACTTTATTGTTTTTATGAAGAATCTCCTAAAAAAATGCTAGACCAGTTTTGAGAACCTTTGTCTCTTTGCCAATAGCAATCTTTTTTATTTGTTTATTTTTTCAAAAACTAGTCTAGTATTTCTGTAAGAGGTCGTTTGTTTAAAGGATAAGTGATTTTTATTAATTCAGCTCGATTTTATTAATAAACGAATGACTCAGGTTTTCAACTGAAAAAAAAAAATTCATTTGGTTTTTGTATTGTCGATTTTTTTAAATTTTTCTTGTGTACCAATACCCATCCAAAACAGCTACCACCACTTGATACAAATGCTTATTAGACATGTGAGTGAAATTCATAGCGGCGTCATAAAGTTGATTAAACTTCGCTTAATTAACTTAAACTTTAGCGGGCATAAAATTATAACTGAATGGGGCTGCTGCCAACATGTTGTGCTGTTTAGGGTTTCATTGCAATGTTTTTTGGTGAAACGTTTGCAAGTGTTGTTATAGCTCGGGTTTGATGTTGATGTTATCGCGTTGTTAGCAGTTTAATACATTATTTATAAATCCTGAAAATTAGTCGTGTTTTGGGTTGTTAGTATTGTGATACAGAAAAGGATTTCAAAAAACCGTTTGTTGTTCTCTATTAAACTCGGTCTACCATTTCTGAGGCAACACTATTTTAATGAATTTTTGCACATTAGTGCATGGACGGTAAATTATAAATAAAATTTAGGTTCATATCAACAAGTTAAATTAAAAATTCGTAGATCATAATCAATTAAAAATCTCTTGTGTAGAAAAACTATACCAATCCAAACATCATCAGAATTTGAAGTATTTTTGGCTTTCTTTATTCCCTACAGTCTACACAAGTGACAAAACCAAAACTATTTAATTCTTGATATTTCTACTAGTTGACATTTATGAATGACACACTACCATTTCTTTTTTTTTATATATTTCGGAGTGACTTTATTCTTTTTATTTAATTTTTTTGCTTCAGTCTAAAGTTTTGGTGGGCAAATATTATTTCTGGTTAATTTTTTGTAGGCATTTGTGGAAATCATGAAACGTACTGTTTTTTTTTAAGAGTTGATATTTAAACGTATGCCTGTAAACGTCCTTCAAAGTATATAACATACATTTTGATTGCATTATTCCCTTAACATAGACTTTTGTCGATATGCTTCTTGTATTATCTTTTTTAAACTGCAATCATGTTAATACAATTTACTTTTTCCGCATGTAAATTACTCGTTTTTTTTTACGAACGACGTTATTCCTAGAATTTTCATAGAAACTACAATTTTTGTTCGCGTCGTTGTTGCAAGATCTCGCGGTAATGCCGATTAAATTGCTTTTTTCTAAAAGGATATTATCATGTGCTGTACTACTAACATCACTTGACGCCCGTGTTCTGCTTGTAAAAGTAATGTCGGTTATTTTTATCGCGGAACGATTTCAATTCAATTTACTTTACCGCATTATGTGATATTGTCGGTGCGGTAAATATCCAAGTTTTATGTTTAATTAATTGTTGGTTGAGTGGTTACTTTTAAGTAATAAGTTTTAGTTTAATGGACTCAATTCAATTTGATTATGTGGTTTCGTGAACAGTGTTCGATAATTCCTAAGAACCGTTTTTACTTACTAGACGATATCGTTGTTATATCTATATATATAAAAGAGCTTGTTTGTTTGTTTGTTTGTTTGTTTGTTTGTTTGTGTGTTTGTGTGTTTGTTCGCTATAGAATCCTAGGTCCGTTGACCGATCGGAACCAAATTTTGCACAGTTATTATTTAGGACCCAACGGATTAAACGTTGTATAAAGAACGGCCGGAAACGACCGGGAACGGCCGGAAATGTCTGGGAACGTCCGCCGAGCGCGAGCGCGCAGCGCGAGTAGTCTGTGATTGTTTATCTGGGAACGTCCGCCGGGCGCGAGCGCGGAGCGCGAGTAGTCTGTTATTGATAAAAGAGAATTGTAATCACCCGGGCAACACCGGGTCAATCAGCTAGTTACTTATAACGTGAAAAAAGACTTCAGTTCAAAACATGAATGTTTTCCCCCTACTAGCGTTTCAGTTTTTTTTTTTAATAAACACTTTTCGATAATAAATAAATTATCAGTGTTTAAGTGTCTCTGGTAGAGAAAAGTCCACATGTCATTATAACAATATGTTTATAAAACAACCGTGGTAAACAATTTGACAATTAAATTACGCTGTATATGGCAACCAACGAACAAACCCAGTTAAGGTTCAATTTGGAGAACAAAAGGAATAAGCCAACCTTTGTTGCATGACGTTTACAAACTCCCAGTAAATCCCCATATGATTGTTTTAGCTCCGGTAACGTGGAGGCTAATTGGGATGCTTAATTTGGTTGACTCTTGGTTTTAAGGACTAAAAGGATAATCATATCCTTGATTGGGAGTTACCTTTTCAAAGTGAAATTATGTTATTAGATTACTCGTTACCTTCGTCCGCCTGATGCGATGAACACGCCTTTCCGTGCCAATTTTAAGCGAGTTTAATTTTTCAGTTTTAATCAGACCGTACTTATCGATACTTTTGTAGACTGACTCGGTTATAAAATATTCAGTATTGTTAATTGAAAAACAGAAGAGAATTAAGTATAATACCCGACAGCTCTTGGTGAATTAAAAATATTTTTAAAATTCGCAGAGTGAACTAGCGAAATACTGAGTGGTTAAATTCGAAGCATTTGCAGCTTAGCTTTGTAATCATTTCAACAGTTGGCAAAAATCTGATTTAGAAATCTAGGGCTCCCGTTTCGAGTGCGCAATATAAATATTAAACGTTAATCAAACACTTATATCTGAATAATACATCAAAAAATTAAGCATGTATTCAAACGTGGGATTCAACTTCCATGAAACTACTAATAAAAGCACTTTTTCCACGTATGTGCCAATTAATATACAAAAGTTATTACGTTGGATTTATCACGCACAATTTCAATCAATTCGCTTTTAAAGTCTTTTTACCATACGTTACTATTATGTAATATTATTAATGGCGCAGATATGCATAAAAATTGAAGCAGAAACATCGGCAAATGGGTCTTTTCATGAATATAAAACTGGACTAAATTTATACTGTGTTCTTTGCGGTATTAAAAGTCACGAAACAGTTTTTCAGGCGGTAGGGCGTAACAGAAATACTTTTACGTATAAATTGCAACAAACTCGGGAGACAATTTTCAAACATTTTAGATTTAAAGGATCAAATAAATATTAAATATTAATAAAAACGAAAAAACCTGAAATAACAACTTAAGTAAATTATTCCGTGAATAATATTTAGGAAAACATTTGAGGCACAATATTGCATTGCATTTTCCAGAAAGGTCTTTTGACTGTCTTTTACAGTTTTCTTTCTGGCAAGGTCTTTGTTTGCTCATATTTCTTATAATATGACTTATAGGACTTTCACCTTTAATTTCAGTCATAAATTATAATTTGTAATGTTTTGTTTTTTTTTTTGTATAAAAAGAAATTGCAGCACCATTTTATTATCAAAAAACAGGGTTGGGCAAAATGTGATTTTTATTTAAAAAAACAAAAAACATTGATTCTAATTAAAAAAATAACGAATTTTTGTTTTTTTTAAAAAGAAACTTGCCTATTTTTTTTACAACTAATTTATTTATTATTTACGGTACATTATGTATATCTTCTATACAGCATCATTCGAAAAGTATCAATAAATGAAAAAGTTTTGCTATTAAAAATTTCTCAAAAACTTTGATTCTTGATAAAAGTTGGTGGATGATCTAAAATTAATTTTAAGAAAAATTTCATAAAACTTGAAACGATACTGAATTTGAGCGATTTCAGAAATATTCCAAGAGCCTAATTTTAAGAGTTACAAAAAAAACTTTGTAGAGAAAGATTGTTCAGACCAAAGGTGAAATTTGTCATTAAAATTAAAATTTTTATTTTTATAGTAATTTTAATATCAGAAAGTATGCAAAAATGGAAAAAGCTTTATTATTGGTTTCTCAAATAATTTTATTCTTGAGAAAAGTTAGAGCATGACCTAAAACTATTTTTAGTTAAAAAAGGCCAATATAAATTCATATAACACTAGATTTTCACGGTTTTAGAAATATTCGCATAGTGTCCTTATTTTAAAAATTAAAAAAAAATGTAAAAAGAGTTTATTATTTAAAAATAATATTAAATAAATTATCGTTTTGTTTTCCTTTGATTTTGTTTTAACTCCTTAAACAAGAGCACTTTAATCTTGGTAATTGTTCTAAAATCGCTAAAAGCTAGTGTTCTATAAACTTTTATCGAGCTTTTTTAAACTTAAAATAAGTTTTAGACCAAGCGACCATTCGAAAATTAAATTATTTTTGTCAACGTTCGTATTGTCATATTTTTGATTTCTAAACAATAACTTCCCATGATTTTTTTTTGTAAGGTTTAAAATAGGGGCACTTTACTTTTGCGAATATTTTTAAAATACTTCAAATCTAGTGTCATATGAATTGTTTTCCATCTTAAAATTAGTTTTAGGTCATGCTTCAACTTTAGTAAAGAATAAATTTTTTTGAGAAAACGACAATAAAAAACTTTTCCAATTGTTGCAGACTTTTTGAATGAGGCTGTAGATGTTTTGACCCTAAAATTAATGATTATTGTGAAAATTTACAAAGTAAATTACCGGAATGCGTCTCTAAGAAAATTCATGTAGAGACTTTATTTCTCCCTAACCTATAAGAAGCCAATAGGCAATATTACCTGCGTATTTACTGACGGCTGTTTAAGCGGGTGGAAGTAAAACGTGCACTTAATTGATGTGACGTGTGACGTTGAATCGTGAAAATTAAGTTTGATTTAAATCAGGCCAACCCTGTCAAAAACTAATCTATAATTATATTTAATTTATGAATGATTATTACTTACTTTGAGTTTGTTTAGGAGCAAAAATATTCTTGTGCTCAGATGGTGATGCTGGACGCTAGTGGGCTAAGATAATAAACAAAACTCAAGTGCTTTAGTATTTAGGGCCTTTTAAAACATATATTCCTCGTGTGCGTGGAACATTTACTAACAGCAAAATTTTAAACTTGCGTACGACGATCTGTACGCATTTTTTTGGCGTCGTCTGGAATTTAATTAAGACAAACCGATGGCAAACACCTGATACTTTAATATAACAGTCCGTCCTGGGCGCAAAATACATTTTTAAACTTTTCTATAATTAAGGATAAACATCAAAAGCAGAAAAACTCAAAGGCGGCAGCATTACATCAAATTAAAATTCAGGATCTAAAAAGCTGAAAAATTTACAAGTTCCTAATTAAGAAATTCGCTGATTAAAGAATTAATTTACAAATTTGCACCTCGCGAAGCTAAGAAACACATGGGGGCGTCGGAATAAATCCAAGCGTCTGCCGATTTAAAATTATTCGGCAGTAATATCTGTAATGTGGCGGTAGTTCCACACCCTAAGTAAGAAGTAAGAGTCTATTATAGTAACTAACAACGACGGAACTATGTTAATTTAGTTATGAAGTTGGGTAACCTGACTTCCCTTACTTCCGCCGTTCTCTCATTTTGTGGCAGAGGTCGCGTATTAAAGTGTAACCCAAGTATTCCTAGGCTTCGCAAAAACTAGCTGACTAAATTATAAGATGATGTTACTATGTTACTTAACATAGTTGTTAAGATAATGTTACCGGCCCCAAAGTAAACTTGCCAGAAAGATTTATTGCAAGTTTTACCGGTGGCAGGAAATGAGGCAAAAACAATGGGCACTACTTTTCCATTATTCGTGAAAACTTTTCGAAAATGGTACGGTTTTTTTTAAACAACTTTCTTTGAGCATTGTTTTGGAACTTTTTTTCCGTTATTATGACGTTTATAATTGTTATTGAAGGTCTTTACAATGCGTCCATGAACGTGATTACGTTAGTTTATATAGTTTTCAATTTTTCCACCTTCAAACAACAGAAAATAAAACATTATAAATAATAATTTATCGGCTCGTAAGCTCGTAGCACTTAACTTGGCTTTGACTGCAACGATTATCGATGTGATTGTTTTTAAAACGTCTGCTCACAATATTTTGTGTAAAATTTCGGAAAGCCTTGCGCGCGTGAAGGATTATTTTCACTTCATTACTATGTCGGAGGTACTTAGATGTTCAGACACCAACCATGTTCATCCTTTGATCTTATTAGATAGTATGCCAAGTTTTGACTTCTGGGTTTGCCTAAACCAAGCAAAGAGACGACCACTTGGATGTTCTATTCTGGTTTTAGTTTGTTCCTTTGCAATTGCCTGAAGCTGCAACAGAGCTGCTTCTGTAAGACAGTCGACAATAGTTCGCCCCAGCTCTTGATGTTTTGATGCCCTTTTACTTTTTGTGACTTGTATTTTTGTCTGAAAAGTTCGTATAGTTAATAATACTTTTAAAAGTCGACTAAGTCGTTTATTTATCTGTCATACTTAGACACAACGTTAATTTTTTTTTACGCTATACGAGTATAAACACATTAAAAATTAATACAAACGTATTGAAAGAAAAATGCACATGTGACTATGACTTTTTGACAACACAGAATATCGGATGTCCGCAACTCTTCCATGATTAGAATTCTCCTTTTTTTCTATTAAAAAATGCCACAAATGTGTTTAAATGTTTTTGCAAAATTTTCCAATTGTTTAGCTGCATTTTTGTACTTCTTTCGTCCCCCGGTGCTCGACTTCGTTTGCGTATCTGCGACCCCAGATCGCGATTATGTCGTAAATTCACCCTTAATGGTATCAAAGTTACCTAATACGTGCCAGTAGCGATGTGTGTCCTATTAGGCAGACTCACCATGTGCAAATAAATGACCTGTCATTTTCGTATAACCGATGTTTTGGGATTTAATCCAATAATTCTTTCACGCATCAATAATTTGGCTGCACGGGTCGCCCAAAATTATATTTGTACTGAAACGCACAGGGAATCGAACAAGTGGAGAAGGATAAAATTGACTTGTGTCTTTTAAAATAAGGGTTATTTTTTTTTCTAACTCGTCGCACGAGCGCGTGTACAATTTTAAATGCGAATAGAATGTGTGTATGTTATTATAGAGCTGGTAGTTGTGTGTTTGCTTTAATTTTAATGTATTGACATTAGAAGTTTTTAATAGTACCGATGATCTAACATCCTTTCAACGCAGATGTGATCTATTTTCTGATTTTATTGGCTTTCACGTAGATATAGGTTACTGATCGGCCTTAATAATGCGTTAGTACGTAAATTTTTCGACAATATACCTCGGATTATTTCATAACTTAAAAGTTATCTTTTTTTTTTAAAAATGAAACCTTAACTTTTATAGATAGGCAACGTAAATATCTTTTTCTACGATCACTAATGTGATTGACTCTTACCGTACAGCCTCCTGCATGCATAGTAAGTGGGTAAGCAAAAAGCACGTTTTTTTTAAAAAAAAAAATGATCAAAGTAGACTCACGTCAAACACTTCCTGCATGCCTAGTAAGTGAGTTATAACGCACGGTAATCAAAACGCTTAGAAATGTCAAAGTAGGCTTACGTCAAAATAGACAAGACAACGTAATTACATGTGTATATTAGCCAAAAAGTCGTTAAAATCGTAGGTATTGTGATCGTAGAAAAAGTAAGCTACATAACACGAGTTTTAAAGTAATTAAGCACTCCTGCGTGATATGCTTCTTACAACTCTTGTTATGTAATATACTATAAATTAACCATACATAATGAATTTTGATCTGGCAAATCACAGTTGTTAATAAATCAAAATTCAATCACGTTTTTAAACGGATGTATACATGTCGTAGATAAAAAAAATTGCGTTTAAAAGTAAAAGTCGTTTTGGTCGTTGCCACGATGGCTTACTGTCAATTTGCCGATGGTTAAGATCAAATTATTATGCTACGGAGCGAAGCGCTTTCATAAGCTCTTTTAAAAAGATTCCAAGTTTATTGATCCAACATAATAATACTGTAAGCCGTTTTAAAATGATCGTATCGCATTCGATAGGATATTTGTGTATTTTTATACGTCGTAATATCGAGATGTTGCTTTTTTTCTCGATGGAAACGAGGCGTTTATAAAAGGGGGAAGGACGTTCGACGACGCGATGGTATAAAAAATATTTTGAGTATTAATTTGGTGTCATAAAAAAATTGATGCGGATGTAAATTTTATGTAATCAATTTTTTCGTACGAGTTTTACGTTATAAGTCGCAAATTCTCGTATCAAAAGTTATTTAAATTTCTATACGCCCTCTTAAATGTACCTAGATATTTGTCTTACTTGCAAAAATGTTTGTGTTTTAACTTGGTTTAACGTTAAATTGTACTTGTTTGGCCTAGACGGATTTGTTTATAATATTTTTTTAATATAAACTTGCGGTTTTAGATCAATTTTTCACTTTGCAGTGAAAGTATATGGCTGTAAAATTTCTGACATCCCGTCAATCACATCACACATGAACTGTGTTGGAAATAAAAGATCCATTCTTGCTTATTAATCGCGGCTTTGTTATATTCTGTGTTTTTAAACAACACATTTCAAATGTAAGGTTATCGTGGTATTTTTAAACTCTTCAGCATTCAGTTATTCTGAATAAAAATCTGGGCAAATGGGCATTGTAATATTGCATGTATTCAACACTAAGCAACATATTGTCAAGGTAGATTATTTGATTTTAATTACTGCAAAATTGTGAAAAATGTAGTTGCTCATTAATTTCTGATCCTCTAAATCTAAATCATAGCTGGTCGTGGATTTAACTTATAGCTTAAACATATTTCTTCTCTTGGTAAATGTAGGTGCTTGAAAACATAGTGTTGTAAGCACATCCTCGTCTAGTGAAACAGTTCTAATAGTTTGCAGTAAGCCGTTCCCTTTGATGATTTATACGGGGGTTAAGTTTAAATCATAACGTCAGCTACTAAAACCTCTTTACGTATCTCAACATGTTTATTCAGTGACATGCTAATACCAATATCTGCATGAAGTTCTATGATTAGGAAATACATAAACATACACACAAACGTGGTTTATGCTCACAGGATTTGTTCCCCCCATATCTCATTAACGCGTTGCGCTTAGAATTTGCGAAGCTTTACGTCGAGACGCTAGCTAAGGTCACATTTCAGTTGATAATTGCCGGAATGTGATGTACAAACATGGTCGATCGTTGTTTTTGCATTTACGTTCTAACGCCTAGTAAATTAAAATATGCATTTATAATGAGATGTCTTTTATTCAGAACAAAAATTTCACGTAAAAAGCTCTCTAAAAGTTAATCTTGTCAGTCACAATTTAATGTTTCGCGTTCGTTTTGTTTGGCGAAAAAATAAACTAAGCTTACTTTTATTAAGCAAATAGATTGAAATAAATAAAAATCTACGTACCTAGTACAAGTGTCGGTAACTTATTTAATCTCTTTCTTGCCTTATACAAATTTACTCGGTGAGCTTTAGAATAATAATAGTTTTCATAAATATTTGTAACTAATAAATGAAAATTCATAGTGTAAACTTCACCAGCTATAGTTTTTAGGTGTAAATTGTTCAAATTGCCCTCACCTTTATAAAATGCTTCGTAGGTATTGTTGAACAATCGTCTTTTGCAATTGAAAACTAAGAGATTTGATACAATTTTTTGTTTAAACCTTTTAAAAATATATACAATTCTGGTCTTTTTTTTAAATGTATAATAATACTTGTCGCATTTTTCTAAGCAACACGAAACTCTTTCGCGAAATGAAGTACTGCTAACTAATTATTTGAAGTTTCTTGAATCGCTGTAAAATGAGAGACCCTTATCGAATTGTGTAAAACTGGATATTGCAATCGAAAAATGAATAATGGGCTCTTGTAGAATTTTGTAAAATAATCCGTCACTTTAAGTGCGTACTCGTTAATTGTGGAAAATTATCGTATTAATGTAAGTACACTAAAAGGAGTTAATTAAAATGAAAATACTACAGTGGTTATTTTTTTTTTGTATTTTTAGTGAAGTACAACTTAAAAGAATGACTTTTGAGGTGGCTACGTTAGTCAATGAATTTTTCTGGGTTTTAAAAAAATTAAGTACCTTTCTAATAGAACCTTGTTCTTTCAATTTCAACTCTGCTTATTGTTGAATAATTATTGCATTCAGAACATCAAAACTAATTGGTTTGCAGAGTTATACGTGCCACTGGCGATTTCCTTCGGAAAAATAGGGAAAAAACAGAAGTTGAATAATAAAAGTAATTTTTGCGATTGCGTTGGCCATAAAACTGTCAGAGATAAAATCTAAATTCTTCTATTTACCAATTCACGCATCCTTTGCAAGTAAAATGGTGCAAAGTTTTTGAAAAAATCTTGAAAGGTTCCGAAGAAAATCGTGAAAAACGAGGCCCTTGTAAAAACGTTTCGTTTTTGACGTTTTTCTCCGAACATTTAAGATGTTTTCAAAGCGCTATGATTAATGATTGTATAACTAAATCTATGCGACTTGCATAGGTGTTTAAAATAGGGGAAATCGTTTTTGCAAAGGCCCCGTTTTTCGCATTTTTTCCAGAACTGTTTTAAGATTTTTTCAAAAAATTTCCGCCATTTACTTGCAAAGGATGGGCGAATTGGTAAATAGAAGAACTTCGATTTTATCTCTGACGGATTCATGGCCAACGCGATCGCAAAAATTACCTTTATTATTCAACTTTCCAGGTTTCCCCCTGTTTTTCCGAAGGAAATGGCCAGCGGCACGTATAACTCTGCAAAACATTTAGTTTTGATGTTCTTGATGCAATAAACACAGCCTTGATCATATTCTAGCCACAACATAACGTGACCCTTCCTAGTGACTAATTTGCCAACTTCATTTAGGACATCAATCAACAAAACATTAGTTTTATTCAACAATAAGCAGAGTTGAAATTGAAAGAACAATCTTCTATTAGTGATCCTTCCTTGTCAGATATGTAACAAATTAATTTTAACTTGGCTGTAGGATATTTCTGAATTTATTTATACTGTAAATTGTCTGTATTTGTGTATTGATTGTAAGTTTTTGTTTCAGGTAAGCAGACTGTGTAATCTAACGCCTGCAAATGAACTACCAACTTTAAGGTAATTACAGAATTGTTTTAAGCTGTGTCTAGTGTCAGAAAGTTACTCAAAGTGCATTAGTCGCTACTTCATAAGACTAATTATAAACTTACTTTACCTATCACAACTTAAATTCTATTTTCTGCACTTAGTTAATGAAGGAAAGCAATTCTCGAATCAAAAATTAATGCCTTTAATATTTTATATGAATGAAGTTTAGGGACTCCTTTCAATTTTTGGCAGTACCTAGTATCAAAAACTATGCCAAATTTATGAGTATATATTAAGTTATACTGAATACGCGTTACATAAATCGATATGTATACTTTTTTTTTTATCGAAAAGAGACTTAATTTTTTTACCTTATCTACAAATAATAAATCTTAACCTTCTTTGCTATACGTGGGTAGACTAAATTATAATTTTTCTACACCACATCAATCAATCCAGGCGAAACTTTTTTGAAACTGCCGAGTGAAGTTGTTGCAAGCTATTTCATATTTTGAAAAGTGTTTATACATATTTGCTTTTCAAATAAGTCAAATAGTATTGAATTCCAATTTTTCTTTGTGTGCGCCTCATAAAAATAATAGTTCTTCGTGTTTAAATCGAGCGCTGTTGTACTTGGGGCACTCTTATTTACTTCTTAATTAGGTAATTGTTTAATAACCAGCTAATTAATAGCGGTACAAGTATGCTATGTGTTTGTAAATAAATTAGACCCTAGCAATGAATTTATAATGTAAATGGAGAGTTTAGTATAAGCTGCTGTTTAAACATCTTAATCCTGATAATGTTGGATATCAGCGGGTACTATACTAAGAATATAGGACGAAGGGCTTAGCAACTACTTACACCTTCGAAATTTGAAAGGTTTTTTGTGTGCAGCCACTTTGCTTCAAAAGGTTGTGTAGCATTCCGTACAGCTACGAACTCGTAGGTGTAGTTTTAAATACACATAGATATTTGTTTTATTCGGTTAGGAGAAGTTTTCGAAGTTTCACACGGATAAAAAATACCTACAGGTATTAATTTAAAATTGTTAATATTCGTCCTGATATTGAACAACTCGTACTTTTTGGCTAAATAGCTTACTTACAATTTTTGGTGTATATTCATTGAAACACAGACTCTTAATTCTTCCTCTTTTTTCCCTTACTGCCGTTCTTAAAACAAAGAATAATAAAATTTGCTCCTTAAGACTTCTATGTAGGTACTTTCTTCAAGTTTATTTGCAATAAATAACGTAACAAAAACTGTAACCAACAATATGTTGCTGTCTTCAACAGAAACTAGAATTTTACTTTTATGTTTTTTGAAACATCTTAATACTTAAAAGTAAACTATATTGAAGCTGATGATTAAAAAAAAATAATTCTGTGGACGAATTTATGATTTTGGTCTTGAAACTATAGACATTATCAAAGTACATATTTGTAGTAGATTTTTTGGTCCAATTACATTTATTTAATCACATAAATATTTTTGTTTGTTTAGAAGTTTGTCCACAACTCTTACATTGTTTGATTGCGGCTTCAATAGTAATAAATCCAACGGCATTAACTTTATTATTATAATTTAAAATGAGCCCCAGTTAACACATGTCACAAATAAATTTTCTGTTTTATGTACTGTAACGAATTTAATGTTGACTGCGTGTGTGGTTGACGCCATTAAGTGCTAAAGATTATTGTTGCATACGAAATTCTGTCTCCCAGCCTGACACGAATGTGCATTACGCGTAATTACAGAATCTCATAAAAATCGAAAAGTGTACACAGCACGTTTTACTACCAACTTGAAAAATAGATTTCCGCTTTGGATTCGGCGGGTATCGAATATTCAACAATTTGGTTAGACGTAAGTGACGAAGTTGAATATCCCTGGTGTATAAACAACACATTTACTTCCAGGACATTCTTTAAGCTGCATAAAATGTAGTGTAGACATTCAAGCTGTAAAGTTATAAATAGGTTTTATATTATGCACGTAAAAGCCATAACTTCAGTTATATAGTGCCATTTAAATATTATTATGGTGGTGCAGTGTAAACTTTGTTGTAAATTTCGTCATTTATTGATGTTTTGATTATACATGTCACTCTTCAAAGAGTTAAGCTGATGGTTTATCCAAAGTCGATGCCATTTGAACGTTAATCTTTCTTGCTTATCATTTAAAATATGAAATTTTTAAAATCATAAACAGTACGATATTTGCAAACCTTAACTCCAAAATGAAATATTAAATATTTATTACAACAACCACTTTCTTACATAACAGGTGTTGAAATTTTTAATCACCTCGTTGTAGTCAATTTTTATTCCATTTTATTGATAAAGATCCAAGTACATTTTTGTATTTTCTTTGTGAAATGTTCATAAAGCGTTGGATTCCTACCCTGATGATGGTATAGCAAAGAGTTCGTGCATAAATAAAAAATATTTATCGTTGATCAGCATCGGCGTATGCTGTTCGATTTGTTTGGATTTCCTGTAAGTTTACTTTTACTGATACAATCAATAATGCGTGTTGCACGTAAATAGCATCAAAGTGCATTATGCACCTTGTATGCAATTAAATGTGCCGCATTGATACAACATGCGGTTGTTTGTTCTGTTCGATTGCTCGCTCATCTTGGTCGTTTTAATTACATAGATTCTATAACGATGTCGGAACTGCAACATCATAATGATCTGTTCAGACAACCCTGTTCAGGTAATAACGGTAATGTAGTGCACTAAATACAGAACACAATTTCAGATAACGTTCAATATCAGTACATAGCCATATGCAGCGATGTCTGATGGAAGTAAATCGGATTTATTAAACATAAACTAGGTCGTTCATTGAAAAGGATTTAAAGTAAAACCTTTCTCTGTTAATATGGACGAAAGGATTAGATTATAACACGTTAATTTTTTAATTTCATGATCTAATTTTGTATTAAGTTGAAATGAAACGTAAAATGAGAAGTGCATTAATTAACAAAATGTTAAGTCACCAGGGGTAATGGCGCCCACTTAAGCGAAAAAATTCATATATTCTAAAAACAATTACGCTGTAATTAGAGGTTATTGTCGCCAAAACATTACTAAGTGTTCAGGTTAAGTCAAATTTGATTGAACCTTAAAGAACAAAAACTTATTAATAATTTAAAAACATGTAAGTGAGCGGAATTACCCGCCTGCTAGTGGGTAATGGCGCTCACCTATTTTATGTGTAAACATTTTTGGATATTGATATTTCAGGATGCTTTACCAGTTGTTCTTTTAGTTGTACGAGGCATTGTGCACAATTACTATGAGAAAAAATAAAATATAAATTAAATTATATAAAAATATCAATGAGGGTAATGCCGCTCACCAAGCGGTATTACCGTAGCTAATTGAGCGCCATTACCCCCTGTTGCACAATTGTCTAAATTCGGTATTTTACTAAACTAGCCTTGAATTTAAAAAATTGCTTTATATGGTCACTCCTGCTAAAAATGACACAAATTTCATAGGAGACTAAAGCACAAACTCAAATTAGACTAATTGAGCTACTTAAAGTTTTTTTTTTGTAAGCGATTTCTTATATGAAAATGTTAAAAATGACACACATTCAATTAACTTACGTTTTATGGTGAAATAAGTTTTTTTACTTACGGCATTGTGTTTATTAGAATGAAAGCTAGGTGGCTGCTAAGTTTAACTTTTAAAATATTTGAAAACTGACGCAAAATGACGGTGAGCGTAATTACCCACTGAGCGTCATTACCCCGCTCTCTCCTAGGTCTGGTTTACACAGAAAAAGCCCTAGTTTTTTTCTAACCATGACGAAATCTGAAGTTTTTTAAAATAAGATTTTCTTTAGTGACTAAAATTTGACTAAACTAGATTGAATTGAAGTTTTAGTTACTATTTAGATCAAGAGACGAGTTACGTTTTTAGTAGAAAAAATATAATTACTAACAAATTACCAATTTGAATGTTAAATAATTCAGTTAAACTACTACATTATTTACTTAATTTTTTAAAGTTATCGGTCGTAATTAAAAATTAATATTCTGGATGTGATAAGTTTTTTGTTTATTTATTTTCGTATTTTCAATTTTTTTGTAATAAATTGTGCTGGCTGCAGTTCATCAAACTAACGCCCTCAGGTTGAGTGTCATTGTTGTAGATGGAAGTAGGAGACCCAATAATGTGAGAGTTATCACACTATTGTACTTCAGAAAATACTTTGTGACTTGTGTTTTCTAAGGAGGCAATTATTTTTACTCTGTTCTTGTGTTATATATAAAACTGTAGTGTTGAAATTATAAGAGGCTTCATGAAGAAAGCTGGATGTATATGTACTTCTTAAACAGAAAATATTTAAAATATTGACCTAATTCTCGGAAAATCCCAGCAATTTTTGTGTTAAAAGGTGCATAAATGCTTAAATTATTGGAGTAATATTTTTTCTAAAATAAAAAAGTTTTAAGTTAAGATCCTTATATTATCTATAAAAAAATCTTGTACCGGTTTGAATTTTGAGTGTTAAAAAACGGCAATGTTTTTGGAAATCCTTGTTTTTAGCACCAATTCAACCATTTACGCTAGGACCAATCGATTTTTGGGCAAATTGCTTTTTCAATATTTAATGTGGCGCGTTGAAAAACACTTTCTTTGGGGGCAGTAGCTTTGGTGTAAAAACCCATTTGTTTTAATTAATTGTTAACCCTTATGCATTTTGCAGTCACGTGTTAGCTAATGTTAAGCCTGTGTGTACCTAAATCTTGTCCAAATACTTAAAAATTTGTTTAAAAAATGCGCTTGTACAGAAAAACGGGCTCAGAACTTTTTGAAATTGTAACGTAGGATTAATAAAAAACAATTTTTGTCATCATCAATATACCTGAGCTTAATTATGAATCGCTTATCTTTTTTCCAAGAATGTAGTACAGGATCAGATGTAGTCTTTTTTATATTATCACTTAATCAAATCAAAATTTATTTTATTATTCGTATAAAGGGACCTGATGGGTCTCTTATATTGTTTTTTGAATCTGTACCTATCAGTCTTGATAGTTTTTTTTTTGTTTATTAGGTATTTCTCTTTAGAGAGGAAAAATGGTTTAAAATCGCATTGTATGGCATACCCTAGTTACTTTTTGAATTAAAATAAAGACCAAGTGATTCTCTATAACTTAGCTGCCCCTTTTAATTGAAAAAATTCTGAAAAAGACCTTTTAAAACTAATTTATCATTTTACAATAATGTTAACTTCGCCTTATACAACCCAACTCACATTGTTGTTATTTGAAAGCTTCCATGGGACAATTAAAATGCACAGAGCATGTAATAACACAATTTAACCGTTTTTCCTTCCCTTAACATGCAGCCCGTATCTCCTCATTGTTACCGAAAGATATGTAAATGTGTTTATTTAAACATAATTTACAAAGTGAAGCCACCTTGAAAGTAAGCTATCCTTAATCTGCGAATAATGTTATCTTTATTGTGAAACGAATTGTTTCAACGTTACAATTACGCGAGTTGCGTTGGGTTGTTTTGTAATAATTCTTTTATAGTTCAGATGCAAGCGACGGTATTGCCTACTAAATAGTTTGGAGTATATTAGTTCGTCGAATACGTTTTGTAGAGTAAACAAGCTAATAAAAGTTTAGCAGTGTTATGAATAAAGTTTGTAATTTATTACTTACAAATTGTACAGCAGCTGCCCATTTGTATTATTAAAACAATAATTGGTGTATAAAACTATAAACTGACGTTTCATGTATTTGAGAAAGTTATTTAGCCAACTCGCAGTGCCTTTTTTTTATTATATTAATGTATCTAATAGCGTTGTACTGGATACCCTCAAACGCTCTGTTATTGCATCTGTAAAGAATTCGCTGAATGTATTTTGATTCTAAATAGGACAGAACAGTTACTTGTTGGACGTAAATTATTATTTTAAATAATTTTGTGACGTACATATGACAATTTCTGATTAGCTGCTAGTTCTAGATGGTTGTTTTTTTAATTAACTATCTTCTAGAAATAAAAATCTGTGTTTATTGAATCAGTTCAAGTATCGTTATTAAAAATTATGGGATTGTTACGTTTCATTTCACATACTCGTACATACGTAACACGTGTTAACGTGCATATTGTTGGTATGAAGTTTAAATTAACTTTGTATTAGTCAAGAGGCAATAAAACCGATCATATATATGGAGTGCTAATTTAATTACCAGGTACATGAAAAATGCGCAGCATATTTTGAAATTTAAAGATTATTTTTGTAATCAATGGACAAACAAAATATTTAGCAGCTACAAGGTACAAAAATGCGTCTGTCTCTGAGGTGATTAAATCTGGTTTAGTTTGTTGGTGTAAAAATGTTGTAGCTTTGTAAAGCTTTGTAAAATTTTAATCGTTAATTGTTGTTAGTTAAAAAATAATCAAATTTATACCCAGTATTTGATGTGTTTGTTTTGTTTTGTTAAAAATTTCTCGCGTTTTAATGGACTCATATTTTTAAACTGAAATATTTACATAACATTTCAAGTCAAAAAGCTTTCGAGATAAAAATATTTAGTAGATTTTGTTTGCAACAGCGATGAGAATAGACAATCGTTGTTTTATATTTTTAAATGTATTGCAGATACCTAAACGGATTTGAGTATTTGAAGTAGGGAATTTTTGCAACAATTTTAAAAAGTTAACGTAATATAAACAAAAATGTTTTAAGACATGGATAAAAATTATTTCTGTTGTCATTACATCAACGTTTTAATGTTAGATGTTTAAACTTAAACCTCCCCAAGTTTTTATTTATTTATTTACTATACTAAATTGCAGTGCACGTTTTTCGACTGATTTTATTTCAGTTCGTAGCTTCATTTGGCCTTTAAAAAATTTACAGACTTCGTTACTTAACAAACTATAAATTTTCTCAACAATTTTCAGCAACAAAAAAGTGCTTAAAAGCAGCAACTACAAAAGAAAGTGATACGTGGCAACAAAATCGCAAATCAAAATTATTGTGCCTGTTATTACGACTATTATCAAATATTTTTGTTGAATTTAAGTGTAATCTCATTCAGTTTAGTTGTAGCTGTGGTGGCTATCATGTTTTGGTATAATTAATTGCGGTTAAATTACATTATGATTGGTTTTCATTGTGAAATTGGCTTTTTAACGTCGGCTTTGTTTGTGTACCTAACTGTGTTGTGCATACATCCTGATCGTATGCCTCACAGTTTTCGATTATCGAATTGCACTACCGTATAACAAAGTAACCGGAAGTGAATTATTCACTGTTCAATGTCCGGCGCGGAATGCCCGAATAACAAATGGCCTCTACGTCTGACAACAATGAAAATTGAGTGATACTGTGAAGTAATGACAGATTTTTTAGGGTGCGTTTTTGTCAGAGATTTGTTTTGTCAAAAAAATGTAGCCATCAGGGGTCATCCCGTAGTACATTGGGTTTTGATCCTTGACTATGGGTTTGTAGGAAGGCCCGAGGAAATACCCAGGCTTCGTAACCAATCAATATTTTTGAAAAAAAAAAAATTGGAACAGTTGGACATCAAAATTTGGAAAATTTGGGCATCCACATTTTGAGTTTTTTTTTTTTTGCAATGTTTTAGCTTTGGTGTAAGCAATCTTAGTATTCAATACGGAGACACTGTTTATGTGGAAGTAGCCTTAGATATATTTAAAATCATTTTTTGCAATTAAGTTCAAAGGTCTTAAACCACTAAGGCTTGATTACATAAAAGCTAAACCTAGGATTAACCCCGGAATTAAACTACGTTTGCCCTAGAACTAGGCAAATTTGGCGCTAATATTCCCTGGTTTTAGGGATTAACTTGTATTTTAACACCAGTGCAACCAGGCCTTAGTTTTTCTTCCTGAATGCACTGAGACTTGATTCTTTTATTTTTATATTAAACATATTTTTTTTGCAACGAATTGACTTTCGTGTCTGTTATTTCCCATAATTTTTTTCTACAATGCGTTATTGTTTCTCTTTGCGGCAACCGTCGTTCTTTTTTTCTCGTAAAGTCTGTGTTAAACGTGTCTTAAACAATGTGGCAGATTCTGTATCAGCACTTATTGAAATTGCAGTTTTTTTTGTGTACATATTCGTACGAAATCGCGAAAGAGTTGCGCCCTAAAAACAATTATTTCGATGTGTCTGGTGCATCAGTTGATGGAAAACCACATCAAGCTGCCTCCTGGATCGAGAAAGATCATAAAATAGTAAAAATAAATGTACGTATAGTTGTTAAACTTATTGTCGTCTATTCACGTCGAACGATCGCTAAAGAATCCAAGATTTATTGGTCGAAAATGTATCGGAATAATGCGAAGTTTAAGGACCTTTGAGTATGTTATAATAAATTTGTTGGCAGCCGGTGGATTCACGTATTTCGTGGGTGATCGACTACGCGAATATGTTTGCGAAATGTGCCAACATAATTTTTATTTGTAGTTCTCGAATGTGCCGCATAAATCATGACCCAATTTTCTTGGAAAGCTCCTAAATTTTCAATAAACTAGAATGATTTGTAAAGTCTTGCCAACGAAGTACGAAATGTCAGTCTGGGAACTTTGTATCGTTGTACGGGTATAGTTACTGTAAGAAATTGAAACCTGCATATTAATTAATTGTTAAAAAATTTAAAAAATAATACTCATGTGATTTATAGAATTTGGTTTTGACTTTAATATTTAGTGTTTTGTCGTCTTAAGGAACAACTTGTGATTTCTTGGTTGTCCTCTTGAATCCTCTAATTCTATTCTGTACTTTTGTGGATAACGTGTGAAAAAAATCAATTCAAAATCGTTGCGTTGCCGAATACTTCGTTACGAGATGAAACTGTTTAAGATGTTGTTTCAAAGAGCATTTGCAAAAACGCCAATTTAGTTCAGAAACTAAGATTAAAGTTGTTAAAGCTTGAATGTCGGAAATTTCAGTTAAATATACAATTGGCGAATCGTAGCAGTTAAAAAAACATGCAGAACCCCAAAAAAAGCACTACGGTGGAGTTAACGTGGACTAGAACAGTTGATAATCTTCGCTCAAAGGAAGGTTTATTAAAGTGTTCATTTTACAGTAGATGTGCTTTGGTGGATAAGTTTTTTTCCATTGGCTTATTTTCCTTTATTGTTATTTTTGTGTTTAATCCCATCCGCTGTAAGGCTTAGTTTGGTTCTAATTAGAAATAATTCGATGCCCTCTCGCTTCAAATGAAAGACAAATTACAGTGTAATTATAATTTTTTATTCTTCAAAGCTAGTACGTTTTGTCTTGTTTAAAAAAAATTCACAATATTCAGCTTCACTTGTAATTTTAGTTTCGGATATTGTTTGCCAAGATTTTTCTCTTGCTTTATGTGCGGAGTAGAGATAATGGTTACAAAATTTTAAATCTTTGTTTGCCCTATTAGTTCAAGTGCTTTTGTTTCAAATGTAACTTGTCCTAATTAGTCCTGGCGAAGTAAAGTTCTTTAACTTTCCTGCTTTTCTTTTATAACTATGCGGTGGTTATAATCTGGGTTTAAAATTTGTAATTGGCTCAAAGCCTGAAGGGCTTTTTGATTGCAAGGTTTTGTATCTTATCCTTGAAACAGCAGAGTTAAAAAATTTTTTGGCCGATGAAGTGTGGTTCATTGTGTTTGTTGTTTATACAGACAGCAGTATTATTTGGGTGTAAGTATAGAGTAGTTTCACCTAAGTCACTGTAATATAGAGACTTCTTACGTATTTGAAGTCTAATAATTTAATTATCGTCAAGTTTATACTGAAAATTGCTTCAGGATTTAACTTTAAATTATCTGTAATCGTTGGTAAAGTTCAGGTATTAACGATTTTAGATCTTTTCAAGCCATTTTATGCGCCTTTCCGCTTTTAACCCTTAACATTATACGTATTCGGCTACTGGACAATACGTCATGGCCTTTATTTCTCTTCTCGATTCGACTATTTCGCGATTTCCAAAGCTCCGGGTGGACTGGAAACAACAAAAGGGACAAGAGTTTGAAAATGGGTTTAAACGCAGTGTGACCAACCGTTCAGCGGACGAATACTAAACTCGTTACCGAAGTCCCAACTCTCAAATTTAATTGCTAAGCAATACCGAATTTACTTTATACGTTGCTGTTTGCGCCCAGTGTTTTTCCAGTTTATAAAAACGCAAAATAATCTTGTTACACGGTGTGCGATGACAAAGTTGGCCATTGCCGTAATTATGACGTTTGGGTCGGAATCTTTTGAGTAGCGAAATGATTCTATTATAACTGGTTTGTTTCTTCAAAGCGTTTGTAGGATAATAAAAAAGTAAATGGTTTTGTGTGTAGTGGTAACATACAATACCTTACGTCTCCTTTTTTTATCCCCAAGAAAAACAATTTTACTGTGCTTACTAATTATTCATTTGTGACGATTTCAATCACTCACCGTACAGATCGTAGACTTGCATTTGTATCAATTTATTTTTGCATTTATTGACATAATCGCGTATTTTTTTTAAATTTGTTTGTATTTGAATTTTTTTAAGTTAGTCAAATTATTGAGAGGTCGTTATTAGACCATTCAATTAATGTAGTGTTTTGTAATCATGGTACATTATTTCGTTTTAGTAATTTATGACGGACAGCTGTTTCATTCCATTTGAAGCTTTTTTGTGTACAAAGCATTTTGTTATTGTACATTATACGTATTATTGTAGTGGCTATAATTTTAGTTAAATGGACTTTTATTAACGACCAAAATAATGGAACCAAATTGTTTTAATAACATTGTACTCCACTGAGTAAAAAATATTCAAGCTTTTCTCTAAAGTTTTTTTTATAACGCGTTAAACTGTTAGAACGTGTTTATAGATACTAATATTATCAAGATTTATGTTGATTAATTATTAAGTTTAATTTTCAAAGACGAATTCTTTAAAAAACATGTAGTTAATTTGTGTGAAATGTTAACAAACTATTTTTTTATAATAAAAATGTAGTGGTTGTAATCTCATGTCTTCAAAACTTATGTTGTTTTAGTGATGTTCATTTATTTATGTAATTATGCACCTGTAATCGTATATTTACTATACCCATACTAGTTAACTTGATATGATAACTGCAGAAGTCATACAGTTAGTGTTATCGTTAAATTTTCATGAACTGCTTGTGTAATATCAACTTAAAACAAAACACGGTTTCGTAGCAGCCAATTATATTCAAACTAGGAGGTTTGCTTTTCAAACATAAGCAAGGTAAATAACAGAGTTCATCAAACTTTAAGTAGTTAGCTGGAAAATATGTGGATACATGCGTAACTGTGTTGCTTTTTTCTTAATTTTACTACTCACGCTATAATATCACCGTAATTTTTTATAATCATCAAAATATAATAATTATTTGAAGACAATTTCTCATTGGTCCATTTTTTAATAAATGATCTAGGTAGGTGATTTGTTCAATAACATGATTAGGTTTATTACGAATCACTTATTTTCATTTGCGAAGCATCTCTTGTAGAAATGTTGGACAGTCTTTCAACTATTTTTGAATTATTATTACTAAATTATTATCAAAAAATCGTTTTCAGTTCTTTATTTAATAATAAAGGGATTGGTAGCACAAACACGAAAATATTGCCTTATTTGATTAAAAATATAAGTACTGAAACGTTAAATACCCCATGGTTTCCCGCGTTCCCCTTTTTGAAAAAAATGTTAGAAAAAATTTAAAGAATTTCTGGAAAAAAAGTTTAAAGTGTGATGTTTTTTTGTAGGATTTAATTGTAAATGTTGTGGTCTGATTTAATCACGTTACGGCGTGTTTGGCATCTTTTCAGCACGCTTCACAAACAATATCATAAAGTAAATCTTCATTTAAATACGTCAGTGAGTGAAACAACGGTTAGCAGTTGAAAAGAAACATAGCAATACGGAAAAACAAAACAACTGAATCGGTATCACACGATTCCACATGACAGTCAATTCGATGGCAGACAGAGACAATGTAATACTAGTCTGCGACATCTTTTTCGTACATCGAATTTTCAATAAAGCGTACATAAAATTTCATCCTCGGCAAATGCATTACAGTCATCCCGAAACGAAATGAATGTTATCTCACTTCGCGTCGCATTCAAGAAATTGAATGCCGCCGTTCATTGAAATAGTATTACAAACTAAAACGAAACCAAAACAAACAACAGTAATTTTAGCTGCGTATTTAATTAAAGTATGATAAGGCTTTGGGCTCGTTGTGCTTACAGTACGGGCGCGACGAATGCTACTGATAACGACTGATGATAACACAGTTATGACGCCATTTTAATTAGGGTGTAGCATTTGTTTTTGTACAAAATGGAAGCCATCGTGGATTTTCATCTTGACGAATATTATTAAGTAATTGCACTTAAACTAATGAGTTTTAGCCAAAAATTCTTAAGCAAAGGTACGATAAAATAATATTGTATGTAGATCGTGTATATATGTTTACTGGATGTAACTGAAAAAATGATGAAAAAAATTTGTGTGCAGTCAAAAATCGACCGGCTTTGTACACTTGGACAAAATGTTGCTGTCAATTTTATCTTAAAAGTTCGTATATATTTGACGCTGTCGGTTTTGCCATTTGGACAAATTCAACATAATTATTTTAACGGATTCCCTAAATCCACAGGTTATTCTTTTATAGCAGCGGTTCCCAAACTTATTATATTCCACTGCCACCAATTCTGTTGGATTTTCTTTTACTCGGAATTTTGTACCCAATACTTGTTCTTTAAATTTGGAAAAACACTCACGTAGGGATTCTAAAAAGCTGCAGATATGATTTCCAATTGTTACTGTTTTCGATTTCCAAATCTTGAAGAAAGTCCAGATATAATTTTTTTTGCATATTAACTTTCGTAATCATCTTCTCGCTGAAAACACAGAACTTGCGATATTTTCTTTCAATCAAAATTTTCGGAAGGCTTCGCAAAATAATCCAAAACCTCGCTTCACGCTTCGTCCTGATCTGCGATTGATTTATGTATGAAAATCGCATCATCTGTGTGAGACAGTTGCATATTGAAGGATTTTCGTTTGTTTCCAATTTTGTCTATTTTTGTTTTTCAAGGGCGTCCAATCCGCGAAGCTCCTAAACGGTTCGGCGACATAGCTCGCGGGATTTCAAATTTAATTATAAATCTTCCTGTTGTGTGATTGTAGCAGATGAATGGTGATAATTTCATTCATTACATTCTAGATTTATGTAAGAAATTTACGCCAATAAATAATGAAGTCGCAAACGTGATGCGAAGTGCAAAGCTGGCGACCCCAATTTGATATCGAAATCGAGTGTAATCCTCATACATACCTTTTTGAATGTACAAAAATTCCAATACAGCATGAATACCAAATTCTGCAACGTTAGTGTGCAATCAAAGATTTAAATAACGTCGAAGAGCTCTTGTAAGTTAAACATCAAACCTTCAACTGGTTACTTAGCATATTGCAAGTTGTGGAATTATGTAATTCGTGCACTGACAAAATAAACAAAATGAATTTAATGCATGCGCTTTGGATATTTTAGATTGTTAAACAGAATTTTGAAATATAGTGTTAACTCGCAAATTGTTTAATGTCTAGTAGTTATTCAGTCTCACTCTTATGTGGTATTAAGAAAAGTAGTAGTATGTGCAGCTAGGGCAAGGAATATTTTAAATGCACTCGGAATTAAAGGTTGTAGCTATGTTCACTTGACACGATGATGTCACTTCCATATGTGGGCACGAAACGTAATTCAGCAGTGCTAGTGATCTCATACCATGTTAGATATATTCTTTGATATATCCAATCAACATTTCATCCAATTAACCCACGCCCAATTTTCCTTAATAGACGATATATCATATACGCTTGACTGGGTTAAACACACACGATGATGGTTGGCAGTTAAGCAAACCAATAACCGTATAAAATTATTATTATCAGGGATATTAATTAACTAAGGAAATCAATGAACTACAATATGTAAAAAAAATTAACGTTAAAATTATTTTAGTAATTAATTTAAAAAACGTACCTATAATATTAGACCACCAGGGATGTTTTTATATTTACGGATTGGGGTAGCAAGATGCCGGAAAATGTAAGTTTTATAATTTTGTTTTTCAATACTTATGTTCTTCTCGAACATCTCTACATTTGTTAGATCTTTGAATTAATTTTCCTAGACCTTTATAAAAATAGTTTGGCGCTTTTAAATAAACTAGTAAGACAGTCAACACGGAAATTGTGTTTTTTTTGTTTAACAATGATTATCTGATACAAAAAAAAAAGTTTTCCCGATCACATTTTATCATCTTTTTCATTCTGCGAATATAAAAAACACCCCTCGTATAATATTATAATTACACTAAATTGTTTTTTAGATATGAAAACAGTATTATATCCGCAGTTTTTAAACTGTTTCCAAAAATTGAGTTGAAAGTAGGACTAGCCAGAAAAACAGCACAAAAAATATCATAGGAGTCGCATAACTATTTTCAAAAGTAATTCAAGTAACAAATTATGCCTAACGAGACCCGATTTATTTTACATGTAAATACAGCGCTATATTTAAACGGCATTAATTTATCATTCACGTAAACGCCTTGTAATTAGTTCTGTTTCGTTAGTGAATTATTAAAATCATTTATTACGCCAACATCGGCGGGACTTTTTGCACTGCAACGAATCACACGCTCCATTTAGCAGCATAACGCATAGCGAATCCTCGATAATTTTTGGTGTTTCACGGTTATTTTTCGCGTGCCGTAGTGAAATCGCAGGTGAATGTTAAGTCAATATGTCATTACCGTCGTTGCATCACGGTTGGCGCTTTTAGGACTCGCTGGATAAGATTAAACTATAGCCTCTTTGAACGAAACCTTGGCCCACTCGCCTGCATCTTCGTTTTGGTATTGCGAAAGTCTTTACTCTCAAGATTAATGCATACATTTATCGCGGAGATCTTTAAATGTGTCAATTTGTTATTTATGCGTGTCGGTTCGTCACTGTAATTAAACCATTAATTATTTGATATTTAATTCCGAATTTGATTTGGTGCGATCTGATAATTGTATGATGCTAAAGAAAACGATATTTGAAGACCCGATCATGTGATCAGTACAATGTGCCAAACAAAATATTCAAGATACTCTAAGCGTTTAAGCAATGCATTTGCACCTTTAGTTGGTTCAAAAACGGCCTAAAACAATTTTTTTACAGCTCTTCAAAATTTTGAAAATGTTTCAAGTGCATTTTTGTTTGGCAAAAATTGGAAAATCTTGCAATGGCCTTTATTATTCTAAACATGTTCAAAACACCCTAAGCAATGCATTTTCATCTTTAGTTTGTCCAAAAACGGCCTAAATAAATTTTTACAGCTCCCTAAAGTTTTGGAAAAGTTCCAAATATATAACTTTGCTTTTTTTGGTAGCAATAAAGTCTTCAAACTTTTGTTCACCAGGCATGTGCTACATAAACGATAATTTTTATAACTTCTTGGCAGTTCGTTTACTGTTCTGGCCACGCATATAACAAAATACTCATTTTACTAAACAGTAATAATATTAAACGTAGAGATAGACTAAAACAAAACTTTCGCCCTGTGGTTAACAAATCACAACAGGACTGTAAGATATTCTACGCACGCGGTCGTCCTGCTATACAGAAACCCACATAATATATCCTGCAGAAGTCGAGAAAACCACAAGAAGCGCCAACAGATTCACACTTCCAACTTGTAATCGCTACCAAACAATCTTTTAGTTTAAATTGGTCGACCGAAAACCAAGTTTAATATTCACTAAATTTCATGTCGTACAGAATACCAACACTAATTTATAACGTTTCAAGCAATGGAAGCATTCTTGGACGGCAATACTAAAATTATTTGAAATAGCGTAGTATTTTAAACTTTCTGATTTACTGTGAGTAGGTACCTTAAAAAAAATCAAGAATCCGTTGGAATAAAGATAGTTTGTTTAAAACTACCCGAGATAAAAGCAGGTTTTGAAGATTAGCCAAAGGTTATTGTCAGTTCATTAAAATCTACTTACAGCAAAGTCAAAATGTCAAATTTATCTTGTTTCGCTGTGAGAAATATTGTGTGTGTTTGTAAAAATGCCGTTTCTGTTGTTATAAAATTGAATTTTAAACATGAGACTTTAAAGAACTACGTCTAAAAATAATGAAAAATGTGCACTCAACGATTTGGAACACGTAACACTCCTATTCCTATGTGTGTAAGTGCTGATTATACTAAAAATTAAGTCTAAAATTATTTCCTCAACTTCGTTCAATCTGAAAGACCTTGGTGCGTGAGTTACTTTCTTGATTCGTTTAAGCAAAAAATTACTTAACGACTGGGCACTAATTTTCTGTGATATATTGTTCGCCGACAAGTACTCCTTCGTGCAGAAAAGACCGATGATATCAAATAATTGCAAGTTTGTTCGGTAAAAAGCCGTTTGTAAAATATGCGTAACGGCCGTGATAAGTCTGTGTGTAGATCGCGATGAAATCAATAATCTGACAATGAAATTGTGTATGTGGGTTACCTTAACAATAAAAATTATTTAGCTTCACAATTCTCTCATAATTTCTGTGGGTGTATTTTCAATTTTGAAGGCGATGAACTCCTCAGTGCTCCTAATTTTTTTTTTGTTGCGGCAAGTTTTCAATTATTCAAATGTTATTTCACAAAAGCTTGCAATGATAATTAATTTCAAGGCGTTAATTTATTTTTTCATCGCATGGAAAATGTAAAAACAATTGTATAAGTATGCTAACAAATTTGTTTCGATTAGCATTTGTTCGAAACTAATGCTTCGATAAAGCTTTTTCCTTTGTTAATTGTGTATGAACAAGGTCAGAATGACCTGCGTTATATTTGGTTCTTTGTAATTGTACTGTTCACTCATTTTTTTTATTGTACATTAAATCGTATATTAAAGCTAAATAATGGTATTTATCGAATGATTTAAGAACTCTTATGGAATAATTTTTAGTAAATCGATTTTGCTTAGTAAATAATGTTTGATACTTTACCATTTGTTTAAAAATGTAATTAGTATAACAACTGCAGTTAACATTTCTTTTATTGGGTGTCTTAAAGTATTCAATGAACTTAAAATAAATTAAATTTTTAAAACTTGGATTTCGCCATAGATTTGCATTTTAAATGCTGCGTGTAAAAAAAATTATACAGAATGAACATAGGTCTAGGTAAATTATTGTTTTTGGTGAAGAAATAGGTGCTTAAATTGAATATTTAAATATTTTAAATATCGTTTGACGTTGATTAAGAACCGCTTTGTTTTGTAATAGATTTTTAAATGCCTAATCAATTTATTATGTTATAAATTTTTCAAGAGTATTAATTTGCTTTGCTGTACCAATAAATAAACCTTCTGTTATCAATTAGTAATCACCTGAAACAGCATGAATTTACAATAATTTTTGTAATCTACATTTGGGATATGCTTAGATATATGCAACAACTTGATTTGGGTTCTTGAAAATTGTTTTTAAAACGTTTTTTCCTACAAATTATGCCTTAATCGATAAAAAATGCATACATACATATGTATATTGTTTTTGTGATCGAATACAATGGCACATAATTTTTATTTAAATTAACGTAAACGTTTTTTAATTTCGGTACTTAAAATTAAGTTGAATTGCTTTTTTATTTTTTTATATAGGTTGTTCTTGTAAAGGACGATGGAAAGACACCGATTTAGTAAAAGTATAATTTTAAAAGGTTCTTGTGAAGCCCAAATAATCCAAAAATCGGTATCTTAAGATCGACCGAAATAGTCGAGGCTGTTTAAAATTAATTTCAGTTATTTTTGTCGAGATATATTCTTGGTAACCTTTGTTTTTTTTTTTAAATATTGATATTTTCGTCAAAAAAATTTCTGCGCTGACAATTTTTATTTCGTGCGATGTGGGTTCATGTTAGCCTGTTACGCCCGACTTGTTCTGCAATATTTTATATCCAGCCATTCTTAGTTCGCTAAAAATGTGTCGCTATTATTATTATTCTAATTATAGTTCGAGCAAGCGTTGGGGTTTCATGAATTCAAGTATCGAATTCAATTTGTAAACAGCCAACCCCGGCTGTACTTCGGCCCACACATACGTACGAATCGAAAAACATCTTTAATGGCTTATTGTGTACGTGCATGGCGGTCATTACTTTACGTTTATGGTTTGATAAATACCGTGCATTATTAATAATTCACAAAACCACATTTATTACACGAGCCATTGCTGAATTTAGTGCCGTTATAAAGTGTGCAGATAAGCTGCACTTTGCACGTTAAAAAATTGTGTTAGGATTATTAATGACTCGGAGAAACTTTTATTAGCGTATGAAGAGAAACGTGTTAAAATGCGATAAGGCTGTGAAAATAAACTCACATTTGTTAAATTCGATTGCATTTGTAAATTTAAAATTGCCGGAATAAACGCGAAATAGACAATAAAAAGATTTATGTTACTCATATTTGCAATTTGCCAAATAATGATCAGGTTAGACCTAGGGTTGCCAGGCCCAGGAACTGTCCAGGATTTGGTTTTTCAAAATTTGGCAACCCTAGGTTGGACACAATTTTTTGAAGAATGTGCACTCACAGAATAGTAAAAAATCAAAGAAGTTTTTATATAAATAATTCTATTTAAAAATCTTATCTATTAAAGAAGATTTTAGAAATAATGGAACAGTTTTGAGACTCGTTTCTTTGCAGTTGCTTACTTATTCTTAAATCATTAAACCGTTTTAACAAATTTGTAAGAGACTGATGCCCGGTTTCTCCGACACATCTCAAGATCGAACTTATATAAGCCCGCCTTATATTTAAGACCGTCTCAAGATACAAATGCGTTGCACAGAAAACATATTCCGGAATCTGTTAGACATCTCAGCTAAGTTAGAACTCGGTTTGGCAACGTTGCAAGAAGTCGGCACATTTTAGCGGCAGATTGAAATGGCTAATTTTCATTGGCCATTTACATCACAGCTGTTAAAACGGCTCCCTGTGACATCTTGTTGTTGCTATCAGCTGTTAGTCACATATAAAGTTACAGTTCGGTGTTTATTATTTTATTTTGTGTTGAAATGGCGAAAAAAAAAGAATAAATTATACCATGGAGGAAAAACAATTATTAGTTAGCTTGGTAGAAGAAAATAAATAAATAGATTATGTATACAGGGTGTTTGAAATTCGAGTTTAAGCATGGGGTTCTCGCTTATTATAATAGCTAGAGTATAGGTTTAAATTTGGCAAAGTTGCTAAATTTGGTGCTCATTAATAATCCAAAGAGAAATTGGAAATATCTCAAACCGTGCCCGAGAAAATTAGGAAAAACTAGAAAATACGATTTTTGAAAATCGTTTATAACTCCTTTGGAGTATGAAATATTTCAAATGTGTAAAAACATTGCCGAAGCAACTTTTTAAGCCGAATCGGATGGTAGTCACAAATTTTTCTTGGATCGATTCGTTTTTGTTTTATGACAAACCAACTTTGTTTTTGCTTATGGGCGCAAGTTTTGCTATTTACATTATCAAATAGCATTTATTTTTCTAAATCCATTGATGTATCACACATGGTATTTTACTTTTTCTTTCATTGTCAAATTTCAAAAAATACGTTTTAAACAACAACCATTATAAATCAGGTTGGCCGGTCATTGTAGTTTATGTTGTTTCCATGACAACCGATCAACAATCTAAAAGTTTTAAAGGCCTGTTAGTCGTAAAAATGAACTTTAATAACGAAGAAAAACGCGATATGCTGCCCATCAGAAAAAAACAAAGTTGGTTGTCTAAAACAAAAACGAATCGACCTAGGAAAAATTTGTGACCACCATCCGATTCGGCTTAAAAAGTTGCTTGGGCAACTTTTTTACACATTTAAAATATTTCAAACTCCAAAGGAGTTATAAACGATTTTTAAAAATCGTATTTTCCAGTTTTTCCTAATTTTCTCGGATACTGTTTGAGATATTTCCAATTTCTCTTTGGATTATTAATGAGCACCAAATTTAGCAACTTTGCCAATTTTAAACCTATACTCGAGCTATTATAATACGCGAGATCCCCATGCTTAAACTCGAATTTCAAACACCCTGTATACTCCAATTGAGGCTCAATTTGATCTAAGATCACAATAACTGTCTCTTTTGTGAGGCGAAAACGCATAAAATCGATCGTATTCGAAATCCGTAAATGGATTTGCGCGAACAAATCGCCTTCGAGAAATTACAGGGTCGTACAAGTCATCATCTATCATATTTATAAAGTCAATATCCATATTTAAACTTAAACCACAATTTGAACAAACATTTAACTACAAAAAAAGCAAATACAAGATAATTTTAGGTTATGTACTCCAGCTCAAGTTCTAGTAAACAGCGACTCAAGATGTGAGCTCAGCTCAAGTCGAATATGTTCTTAAAATTGCTTGGTGCAACACTTTATACCGTTAAGGCGAACTTAAGATTCAGCTAGATCTTAAGATGTGTCGGAGAAACCGGGCATGTATGCTGTTAAGACGAGTAAGGTTGCTTATTTTAGTCATTCATTTAATAATGTCGTACAAATAAACCGAATTAAAAATCACTTTTCGTTTTTCAAAGTGCAAAACTAATTTCAAGGGTTCTTTCTATCTTTGATAATAACTCTGCGAAAACAACTCATGAAAACACGAGTGAGCTAGATTAAAAATAGCTACTTAATCCCTATAACGTAATAAAATTATCAACCGTTAATCCTTTCTTTAGACGTTTATATTTTGGCGACAAGACAATTTCCTATACAATTTTTTGATTTTATTTTCCTAACACATGCCTGCTAGGATAATTATGTTGCACTCTTTCTGTTTATCACGTATTTTTAAAATAAATGGAGATGTGTTAATCTTAAATTTACTTCGAGGCTGAATTTAATAAGCATGATGGTGAGCGCCAATTGTTTCATAGACGTTAAATTTTTAGTTGTTACTGCACGTCTCATGAACTTAATACAGCTTTTAGCTGTTATTGTATGATTTTTCTTCTTCTAACAAGACCACAATTATTGCAGATTTTCTCAAGTGTTACAAAAGAATTTTCTTACTTCAAGTTGCTGCTAAGGCATGGATTAAAAAGTATATCGAATATGAATGTATTCCCAAATTTGTTGTAATGTATGTTATGTTAATAATGTTTTATTGTTGTTGTATTAACTAACGTTGTGAAAAATTGTGTCTCAAGAAATAATTGTTTAATGTAATGTTTAATCAGAAACTTTAAAGTTTTGTGTGTGTACTAATATTTAGGCGAGCTTAACTAAAATTAATATTGTTTTAAAGAAAATTTTAATAGATCAATGGGTTAGAGACATTTCCGAGTGCAAAAGTTTAGTAATCCAGCCAAAACTATTTGACTGTGTCTTCTTTAATCCGGGAGCTAAAATCTTTTTAAATTACTATTATTTATATTAGCTACACCTGCTACATAGTATGTTAAGCGTTTTGGATCGTACACGTTCACTGTACAATGTATGGAAGAAGCGTTTAGCAGTTGGTAATTTCTATTAATTATATCTGACATAATATAAAGACATTCTGCGTCTTATCTTAATCTATGTTGCCATAAAAAGTTTTAGTGTTACAAGTGTTGACGAAAAACGTCTTTGATAATGGCGTACATATTTGTCTAGTCAAAAACTGGGTAAATAAAATTTCTAGGTAGATTTTAGATTGTTTTAGATTGTGTTATAAACTCGTTTATTTTGAGCTATGTTAAAATTTCAGTGGTAATCTTATTTTTCATTGAATAAGATTGCTATCTAAGGGAAGAAGTCTTCAAACTGATGTAGAATTTCTTCAAGAGATTCTTCGTAAAAAAGGATAAGTGCTCTTTAGTTGGGCGTATTTGTTCTGATAATAGAATCACTTTTCAAGCATTTATTTAACATTAATGGTGGTTACTAACAAAATTGTAATACTTACTTGAACTTTTAATGCTAGCAGACACTTTGTGATTGTGAAAATAATCGCTCAAATTTGGCTTAAAACATGTGAATTCGATTGTGTCTAATTATACAAATTATCCCTCCCTCGTCCGAGATAATAAACTAGTTGTGAGGGTTTAGTAAATATTAATGGCGAAATTAAAAACATTTAGGGTAAATGAGAGAAGTTTTTGTAATTTGCCAACTTTTTGCAGTTTATGACCCCCACGTATGTAGCTTTGATGTTAATTTAATATTCTTTTAACCTTTAATGTACCTACATAATTGTGTCATTATATTTTCATCGAGATAAAATTATGTAACGAACAAAGAAAGCCGGGCGCAATACCGTGCGGGTTATTTAATAGATATAATAATAAACAGCTAAATATTTTTAATTTACATTATTATGTCAACATGATGTTAATTTCCATTATTTTTAGCTTTTGTGTCGCGTTTAGGGATTGCATTACCGGTAACACCGTTACCGGTAATGCCGGTAACGGTGCAAATATCGATTTACGGTATTACCGGTAATAAGAGGATAAATTACCGGTAATTCCGAAATACTATTTTTAATTTAAAAAACAAAAAACAAAGGCACAGGATTCGCAAACTTAAAACTAGTTTGATAATATTGATACTGCGTCTCTTTCTGCCATCTGCAGCGGACTGCAAGCGTCGCGTGTCGCGTCGATCTTATGGTGCCTGTACACCTGAGAGTAAAGTACTCTCGAGAGTAGCGTCGCCAAGGATACAGCCAATCGCGAGTTACTCTCAGGGGCTGTATCCTTGGCGACGCTACTCTCGAGAGTACTTTACTCTCAGGTGTACAGGCACCATTATGGATTATGTCAGTTCAGTACGTCAGTAGGCTCGTCGAAACTTACACGTGTAACCTAACAAATTTAAATACCGAACGTTTTGTTGTGCCTAACCTAAAATTGTGAAAGGTAAGAATTTCAAATTTGGTAAATTACCTAAATGATAAATTAATATTTTACTTAGGGCTTCTTAAATGGAAAATACGAATAAAAAGAAAGTGTCTCCTTGGAGATATTTTGAACAAAATAAGGATTTTGGAATATGTCAAATCCAAGAGTGTAGGAAACGGATCAAATCAGTTGGAGGAAGTACAAGTGGCCTACATTCTCACTTAAAAAGCATTCACAAAATAAACTTGTTAAAAAAAGACAGCGATAATTGTGAAACAGCAAGTTTAGTTAACAAATCAGATACTGCTGTGTGCGGAAAAATAACGACATACTTTAAAAAAACAGTAGATGAATCTTTGCCAGCTGTTATTTCCCGCATGATAGCTAGGGATGGTCTACCATTTGTAAAAATTTGTACATCCTACGATATTCGAAGTCTCCTAAAATCTAAAGGCTATATAAATATCCCAAAGTCTCCAAATACAGTTCGAAATATAGTGCTCGATTTTGCAAAAACAATTCGCAAACAAGTTACAGAAGAAATGTTGACTTTAAAAGGCAATGCATCCAGATTTAGTATTACTTTGGACGAGTGGACGTCAACTAGAAATCGTCGATACGTTAATATTAACGTACATGGAAATAATCAGTTTTGGAATCTTGGTCTTGCCAGAGCTCATGGAACAATGACAGCAGAAGATTGCCGGGACATTCTTGAATCTAAATTGGCAAAATTCGGCCTCGAGTATGAAGACTTGGTTGGTGCCACAACAGATGGAGCAAGCGTAATGAAAAAATTTGGTAATCTTTTACATATCATTCATCAGCTGTGCTTTGCCCACGGAATTCAATTGGCGGTTATAAAAGTTCTATATAGAAAAGCTGAATCACCACCAGCAGCAATTATGGAAGAAGAAGAGGATTATGATATTACCACAGACTCCATCGGTGAGGATGAGGACGATGATGATTATGAGGATGAGGAAACTGGTGGAATACAAGTAATAAATAACGAATCCTGTGTCAATAATTTAATGCCTCCCAATCTAAGTACATTAATTAGCAAGATTCGAAAAGTCGTCAAAATGTTTAGAAAATCTCCTACAAAAAATGATGCAGTACTACAAAAACATGTTACTGAAAAATTTGGTAAATGTAAATCGTTGATTCTTGACTCAAAAACAAGGTGGAACAGTTTGCTTGATATGTTCGAGCGGTTTTACGAACTTCGAGACTGTATCAGAAAGAGTCTTATTGATTTAAAAGTTGATTTTAACTTCACACTGAACGAATTAGATTTATTGTATAATTTGATATCTGCTCTTCAACCAGTAAAAATTGCAGTAGAGACACTTTGTTGTGAGGATGCAAATCTATTTAGTGCAGATGTTACATTAAAGTTTATGTTAGATGAAATATCAAAACAAGATAGCTCGCTATGCACATTGTGTAGTGAACTTAAGGACGAACTAATTATGCGTATAAGAGAAAGAAGGACTAATTATTCTGACGTACTCCAATTCCTTCATAATCCCGATGATACCCAAAACGAAGATGAATACAATATATTTAATACAACATCTAAAACAGCCATTACAAAATTAATTATTGAAATAGCAGAACGCTTTAACATAAATGAAACAAATACAAATTTTAGAGACAAAAATTCTGATGAAGAAACTGCGGAAGCTGATGTAATACATGAGCCAGAAGTGCCGTCGAGATTGCCAACAATGAAGGAAAGACTTCACCTAATGATACTGGAAAAATCTGATGCCAAAATAGAGACCAGAATAAGAACGATGAAAAAGACGTAGGAAAAATTGTGCGCAAACAAATGAAAACATTTGCTGACGAAAAAGTTCGAGGAAAATATTTAAATTTGGTATACAAGTATTTGATGACAATACGTCCAACTAGCGTCGCATCAGAACGAGCATTTTCATCCGCAGGACTAATCTGCACAAAAATTAGATCCAGATTAAGCGACGAAAGTCTGAACGAATTGTGTTTTTTGCGAGCCTATTTTAATACACAAAATGAACTATTAAAGTGTTATTAAGCTATGTTATATTTATTTGTCTTATTGAAAATGTTTTATTTTTTAAGGAAATTTATATTTAGTAATGTAACTGTAAACCTATATTATGTTTTGTTTGAGAATATATTTGTTTACTTTTTTAAGAAATTTACTTTATGTTTTATATAATAATTATTATTTATGTTTGTTATTTAAATAAAAATTTAATTTTGATGGTCTTTTTTTCTTTCCGAAAATAAATGTAATTAATAATGTAATAATTGAAATTTTAGTCATGAAATTTTCGAATTTACTAGAAAAGCATTTTTTTTTGTATTCCCGGTAATTACCGGTAAAACCGGTAATAGGACTTTTTTTTTCGGTATTACCGGTAATGAGAAAATCCGGTAAATTGCAATCACTAGTCGCGTTGCCTTTGGTGAAAATGTGTGTCTATCGTAGCACAAATTAATTAACAACTCGTTGGAGGTAATTAGGTTTTTCAACAAATTTAAAATGACATTGTCAACCAACAATAATTTATCTAGAATGTCTCAAATATTATTTTCTTAGCTTCTATCTTGAATTTTTTTTTAACAGAGCTTGTTTTTATATTAATTTTCTTCCTAACTTTGCGCCCATCTATAGTTAGGTTTATTTTATAACCGTTTTAGCTACTGCTAAAAATGTTGCATTAAATTTCCAATTTAAATTGAATATAGAAAGTGCATGCAGCCAGTCTTAATGCGTTTAATTTAGATTGATTCGTCACATCTGTTGGTGGAATCGTTTCGTATGTTGCGCGACGTATTAATTTGCATTGCACTGCAACACTTCAAATAAAATGTATCTTACCACCTTGCATACAAACCCAACAAATTAAACGTGCATCTTTTGCCAAAAAGCAAATATGTGACAATTACCCGAGCGTGGGTGCGAATATAAATGAACTGCATAGAAATGCCACGTGTGTTTTTTTTTCTCGTGATAATTTGGCGGGCCTTTGAGTGTACAAGCCGGGTTCAGTTTCAATTCCCTGTGTTTTGACTGGAAATACCAGGTCCTAGATAATTCGTTGGTGTCCTAGTAGTCTAAATATATTTGTGGCCTTGAGGGAGAAAAACTTTCTAGTGCCGAAAGATCGGATTCCAATTGTTTGGTGGTGTGTGGAAAGTGTTTCCAAAGGTCGGACATTGACCTCAGAAAAAAGTTGGCGAAATTGTTTGCAGGAGCGAAATCGCGCCGTTAAATTTCTGCAGGAATACATTAGCGGTGTTATAAAATGTTAAATGGCGGAGAGTAGCAATATATTATTTTTATTATTGTTGTATAACGTAACCACTTAAAGGAAATCCGTCGTAAAAAGCTGAATGTTTCTAAAATCGTAAAATGGGGACGGAAATGTGCAAATGATTTTGTATTCACTTTTTATAGTTTCGTGCAGTAACAGTTTTAGTTGCAAAAAAACTTTTATGGGAAATGTAACTCGGTGGAACATTTTGGTTTGTGTTGCAAAATTTCAACATCATTGAAGATAAAATATTGGGGGCTGTTTCAAATAAAACACACCCGGATGACCTTATACCCTCAATAATCAAAAGTTTAAAGCGTTTTTCTAGCTGTGAATTTCGGTCAACTGTGTAATATGTAAAACAGAGCTAAATTTTCATCCCCAAAAGCTTTGACAAATAGTCTTGCAAGCCTGGAATTGTCTTTTTGCAAACTCTTGCATGTCGGGTTTCTTGGAACTTTGTGTTATACTGCAAGATTATTTCAAGACAGTGAGTTATCTATGTATTTGTCCTCTGAAAGTTATAATGTCTTCACCACAGGACTACAGAATAAGTTGAGGAAACGGTTTTAGCGTGATCATTGCATTTTCCTGTGTAAATAATGACTACCCATTCAGGGCGAGTCTTATTTTGAATTATCTTGAGGGTAATATCAGTTAATGTTGCTAAAAATTCGTTGTCAGTTCGGTTTTATTTAAAATTCATTGTGTGTTTCCAAAAGTACTTTAATATTTTTCATGTTTGATAGAATGCAACAAAATATTGTGTCATTTTTTGTCCCAAGTAAAATCGATAACTTCCTTATGCTTTTAACATCTACTATTGTACCGTATTTGTGCTAGCCTCTAAAAAATCGTGGACAACTCGGTTGCAAGAGGAAAAACAATTCTTAAAAACAGTAGATTACAAAAAGTAAAAAATCCTAAGTGAAGTACAAATCACTGTAGTATTATTTTAACTATTATCGTAAAACTCTTTTTTGCGTTTTATAAGCTTAGAAAAATTTTAAAAGCACCGAATTACTAGCCTATAAACAATGATTTTATGTATTTTATTGAGTTAACAGATCATAAAAGTAGACAAAAATAAATTTTATTGTTCCATTACTTTGTATTGGCGTTTGGCATCGAATAAGCAAGATATTTTTGAAATAGACACAAAAACTTCCAAGAAGAATTATTTAAATAAACCAGTTTTGAAACATAAATCGCTCAAATAATTGAAGTACTTGTATTGAAGTTGTTTAAATTAGAGAGGGCGTATTTTTATGTAATCAATTCATTTGTCCTCCCTTAAAAAATTTGAATAACAATCAGCTCGCAACTTAAATTGATTGAAGTTTTCCAATTCGCACGTTGCATTGTGCGTACAACGGGATGTTGCTTTTTTTTTTTGTGGAACGACGTCTCACTTTCTAATGGAGAATTTCATTTACATAATGATAGTTAAAATTGCAGACCGCACGGTACAACAACAGTTACACAACAGAATTATGTCGGCCGTGTCGCGCACTAAGTGCGTTTAGGACTCGCACTTTTTTTTCGTTTCGAAGTTAAGCAAACTTTTTTTTCCTGAGCGTCCACGACGTGCATTGAGACCGCTTCGTCTAGCCGCAAAAAAAAATATTAAAACTCGTCCCATTGTTCGAGACGCGGTAACAGAATTCCTTGTAGAAGACCCTTCTGTTAAACGTAGGGTTCCCATACCTAAACATCCAGCAAACCTAACGGATCTGAAATTGACCTTTAAAACCGGGCGCCGTGACGAACACAATCCCGCGTCAGGTCTTATAGGTGTTCAACAGGTAAGGTTATGTTTTTTTTGGATCGTAGATTTTCGATAGTTTTCGACCACGCTCGAGGAACACACGCTTGCTTAGCTCGTTTGGCGCGTCGGTGTGTTGTGAATGTCGAATATCAGTGCTTTAGGTCGGATATATCAACGTTAGTGTGTTTTTACTAAACCACGTTTAGTTTGCGTGTTGTTACTATTGTGTATTATTATCGGAATTGCGGAGTTTGTTGTGAAGGGTTTGGTGAGGTGAATGTTACAGTGAACCTTTAGGAATATTGTGTTAATATAACGGTAAGATGCGCCTGAAAATTCCAGCGTGCAGCGCCTACATTGTTGTGTGCTGCATCTTTAGTTTTTAATGTTTTAAAGTTACCTATGAACGCATCAGACACGCATGGTAGGCTGCGGATAACATAAAGAAACCATTGTTTGTTTTTTAGCATTTGTTTTAAGTTTGCTACCTTCATTTGTTTGGGGGGTGGAGTTAACTTCATTTGTTTAAGGGTGGAGTTAACTCCAATTTGTTTTGGCGCATTTAAACGCAAAATTTCGCCTTGTAAATAATTCTGAAATTAATAAATTTTATTTAACTTAGCTTTATGCGTTTGTATTCGTATTTTCACGCGATATCGTATCTACGTAAATATTTGTGATGTGGCGCACAAAGCCGTCTTTGTCAGGTATAAGTCGAATTTCGGTGCGCAGGAGTTTAAAGTCGTCTTAGTGGGCACTTAATACTAAAAATCAACATAGACACCTGCAGGATTACTTTAGTTCCTTTTACGTGTTAAATCTTCTCTAGATAGAGACGTACTTGACCGGGTTTTGCGATATTTTTTCGAATAATGTTTGAAGACACGTGTTAATTCGGTGTTGTTAGTCACCTGAGTTTGCGGTTATCGCATATTCTTTATCGGGGACGTAGACCTGTGAAATTTCCATTAGTAATACTTTTGCTGTTCGTAGAATTTTTATAATTGCAAAGATAATGTTCGTTGAAACATTTCCTCTTTCCTTAGCTTGCTGTATTTATTAAAGAACACACAAGCTGTGTTAGCTAGACGTGACCTGCGCCTTATCAGCAACCAGTTGCATTACCTGACGACCGGCTTTGTATGCAGCGTGCATGTGTGCATCATACGGGGGGCTCTTGATTTTTTTTTGAACACAACTCGAAAATTATGACCTAATCCTTTTATTTATTAAACATTCGAATGTTGTTTTAAGCACCGACTTATCGAGTGACGCCTGCTGTCTTTCATGAACTCATCAGCCTCTAGAAGTTGATACAAGGTCATTCCGACAAATTAACTTTTAAAACGTTAATGCTTAAGTAAATATTTGATAAAACGGCCAGTACTGAGTAACGGAGATATGGAAACTCATTTTAAGTTATGTGCAAACAAGGTTTTTGTATATCGTTGTTGTTAAAATGCGTTGAAAGGGAAATATCAAGTTTTCATGGGCATGTGAACTTTAAATTAATCGCGATAATAGATAACACACAAAGACTGAACTTAACTGTGTTTTAACTTCATCAAAATTATTCATAGACGATTTTGGTTGGGCTAACGTTGAAAGGCGTTTTCCTTTTAAACGAATTTAAAGGTAGTGGCTTTAAGGAAGGTTTTATCGTGTTTATTTTAGTAAAAATATCTAGCAAATACTGTCAGTAAATATTATTTAACCTCAGTATACAAATTTTCCCATACATGCATATTTTACTTACTTTGGAAAAATATTTTGAAACACCGTACCTGCCTGGATTTGTTTGGGCTACTGTTAAGACTTTTAACGAACTCTTGTGTTTATAAGATAGGGATATTAAAGAATGTTTACTTTTCATCCAACATGTTACATTTGATTTACACATAAACATATATGTGAGAACCTGATATGTACTAATATTAATTTTATGGTTTGTTTAGGAGATAAATTTTTAACAGATAAAAATATGTTTAGTTAAACAGAAAGAGAAACGTTAAATATTGCTTAAAATTAACATAAAATTAAATAAAAATAGGTTTTTCCTCCTAAGAATCTCTTGATAAATAATTTCAAGACTTACATCTCTTCTTCATCAGCATAAATTAAATAACCAAATAAGATGGCTTCTTCTAGAGAGACGACAGTCTTAGAATTGACCTGACATTTTGTCAAAAGGTCCCTGGAAAGCGATTTTTAATTTAAGTAAGTTACATAAATAAACGAATTACTTAAATAATTCAACATAAAATGTTTTAAAAACTTTATAACTGCATTTGAACTACCTACACTTTGGATCGTTAAAATAGCTTATTAATTTTCAGTTTAACTTAATTAAATTAAGTATTTCTTCCAGTGAAATGAGTAACTTAGTAGCTATATAAGTTTGATGTGTCGACAGTGGCAGTGCTAACTAAAACCACGTAATACAATACATTTAAATACCTAGTAAGTAAAGACCCTTTATCGCCACAACTTTTTTATTTTATGCAAATCCAATTCGAACTAGTTTCATATTCATATTTGCTGCGATTGTATGTGTGTTAGCCTGGCATATGTGTACGATTTCACCACGAGGTACTGTAGCCAATATTCTACTCGAGTAATTTGATAAGTGCACCTCTTTTGTACCTGAAATATGCTAATACTCAAACTAGTTACCTCTAAGCCTTATTGGCGACATAAAGTTCCTCGCATAGACATGCCCTCGGTTAGGTTGGTAACAGAAACAGATGGGACTCTTACGGAGGCAGGTCAGAGAGAAACCCAACTACAAAAACCTAAATACCCTTAGTAAACATTTGACGCATTCCTTACCCGAAAAGGTCCCCGATATTTTATAACCCCAGAAGTTTATAAAACCGTACCAAAGAACGTCCTGTTGAACACAATTATTGTAACGTTAAATCGTTGTGTGTCAGTGATGTGTTCCGCTAATAGACAATAGTTGTACCGGATACTCGCCTGCCTGAATCGAACAAAAGTGTTCTTTTTTTATGTCACGTGGGGGTCACCGCAAAGTATTTCAATGCCCGGTTGCTGAATTAGGGAGTGGACGGCTTTGTCGCGTCGTGGGTTCTTGAAATCTTCTAGTTTTGTCGGCGGGGTCTTTGACCTTAAGGTGATTCGTCGCCTAAAACCTGTAAGGAATTCGAGAAAATTTGGTCGGAGGTTTAGAGCGTACTCTCTTGTGGGAAAACACCTTGAAATTCCTAGAAAAGTAGAATGATGTAGTTATATTTTCGTGTTAAAATCGCCAATCTAAATCAAACTTAATCAAAATAAAATGTAGGTTTATTAATCTAATGGTTGCAAATATTACTTTTTTGATATCGTATTCGTTGTTTTTGCACAAGCTTTTCCAACTCCTGTTTTTAAACAGTATAACTACGAAGAGTTAGGATAGGCGGTTGTAGCAAGACGGGGCTAATCCACACACCACCAAAGCTACACAAAATATTTTTCGCAATTTTACACAACTGTTTGCTCAAATAATGATACGCTTATGCAATTCTAGCGTTGACGTAACCTGCGAATATTATTGGTGTCGGTTTGAATGTTGTTAATTAATTTTTATACGCACTTACGTTTTCAATTATCGATTATTAACTGTGTGACCTTTGCAATATCGTATGTAATGCGCGTATTTATAAATTAATAGAGTTCGTGGCGTTTCTCTTCTTAGTCAAGAATGTGTAGAAACGATTTTTTCCCCGCCGAATTGTGTTTGCATTATAATTTTCAGTTATGTAAATGCTCATTGAATGTGTATCTCGTTGTTGTTAGGAAATTGTTACGTCACATAGTTTTTTTTTTTTGTGAAATTGTTTGTATTAATTAGCATATTTTAGTAATTTGTAGAGCGGTACGATTTGGCGAGCCAAGTTTGCAAATTAAATCGAAACTTCTTCATTTTATACATGAAATTGTTTTGTAGTTTTGGGTAATCTGGTCTTGGTTACAATTTTAAAAATATGTCGATACATGTTTTTCAAAATTTGACGTCATTTAATTATGGTTTAAAAGGTAACCGATTTAATTTAAATGGTACGATAATATATATTTAAAAAAAAACTAGTATATTGGTTCCCGAAATGAACTTGGGCCCACTGAAAGTATTTTTTGAATAAGTGTTGGGAGTCAGTTATGTTCCTTTTTCATTGATATAAAGCACTAATTATTCCTTTTATAATTTTTTATTTTACTGGTATGTAAATTTATAGTCATTTTATTGTTTTTATTGTAACAACTTTTATCATTATAGCGATTATGTTTTTTTTTTTAACGGTTCTTTAATGCAGTCCACGGACATAGATAAAGACTGTATAAGTTTTACAATAATTAGCAATAATTATCTTTACTGTCATTTATAATTGGAGGTATTTTTACACAGAATTATACGGCTTGTAAAACAATTTTGGTTTATTATTTACCGTGAGTTTGAAATTTGCAACACGAAATTAGTTATCTTGAAAAATCAACATTTTTACTGAACTAAAAACTTTTATAATTGTAAGCTATTCAAGTTTCTTCTATGAATGTGGAAGCCTAGAAACGAACAGGCGTTAATCGAATTTTGATTTATACCTAGGAGTTATCCATCTTGTGTTTGTGGGGTACAAAGTTTGGTAATCTTTTTGTAATTACTATCATTATTGGGTTATTTTTGTGAAGGAATTTGTGGTGATCATTGATCAACCCATAGGAATTATTTTGAGCACTAGCTTAATAAATTCTCAAGTGCAGAGAAACATTTTATGCTTTTAATATTTTGTTTCTCGCTCTAATTCCAGATATTATCTTTTTTTTTAATACCGTTGACGTATGCTTCTGTGTGCACATAAACAGTACGATTTTCTTTTCTTTAAATTTTTTTCTTAGGTATAATCGCGTCCTGTGTGAATAAAACCTCCAATCTTTAACGGTATACGAATTATACAGAGCATTATGCTGTTAGAAACACACGGAAGTTGACAGTTCCATTAAACTGATTTGTTAGATCCACGCTAAGCGGTTCTGTGCTTTAAAAAAATAATGAAAAATCGTCTTAATTTAGCTGTCTCGTAAATACCTATGCATGCAGATTGGAAAATTTATTGTGTTGTTTTGATATTTATGGCGTTAGAAGTGTGTTCGTTATATGCCTTTAAAATTGTTTATGGAAATAATTGTTGCTCCATAGATGCTTAATTTATTTATTTAATAGGCTTACGGTCAAGCAAGATTAAAGTTAACTACACCCCGTTTAAAGACTAGTTAAAAGTTATTAAGATGATGTAAAGTTCACTGTATGTTTGATTTTAAAAGCGTATTGAGACATATTCTCCTGCACTATTTATATGAGAACTAAATTGGATAAACTTGAAATCGAAACTAGAAATTACCAAAGACTTCTTGTAACTCACGGATGTACAGGCAACTAATGGCGATAAATTTAAATATCTAGGACAGTAATCGTTTAGTTTCGTCACATACAACACGATGCTGGTTGAAATAACAAATTTTATTGCTGTATTTTATTTCGATGCATGTAGTAATCCACCTTTACCGAAACAAACATGTTTCTTTGTTTAAAAATGGCGCCATTTGATGCAGAACTGTACTTTATGTACATACGTTAATTTAATTGTTGATTTAATAGTCAGAAAGTGGGTAAATACGTATATATCCTTAAGATTTTGTCGCTAAGTGTAGTTGTCTTGTATTTAATTGTAGCTACGTTTCGCCTCTATTTATGCGGCCTTCCTTATGTCGTACGATAACTAACCTGCAAAACCGTGTGTCCCAATATGACAATACAAAAAATTTACTAAAAACATCATGTTGCAAAAATATATGAATGGAAAGTGTGAATCATTACCGATTACCATATAAAGATTACTCAACATGCACTTGTAACTAGATAGACACTTCGTTAATTAAGTAAATAATGCACTCGATGGTTTTCTTGATGTTTTAAGGTCAACGACGTCGGTTTTTTTTAATGATTAACCTTGTGTGTCATCAAGTTTTATGCAGGTTTTCCGTCCTAAGTTCTGTGTAGAATAATTACATACCATTTTATATTTTTGTGTATGTGAAGTTTTACCGCTATGTTGGATATGAGTGAGTGTACAGGAAATATACCAAGAGTCTACTAATGCACAAAGAATTGCAATAATTTGCCATGAAATACACGGTCGTTCCATTATGATTGCGATGTATAAAAATTTTAGGACGCATCTTTTTTTTCCCGAGTTAAAATTGCACAATATTGCTATGTACGTTTAATTTTGTGGGTTAAAACTTTGTACGTCTTTGTTGTTTGGGGTAATCCATGACTGTTTTTTATTTCCAAAGTTAAGAACCTCTTCTAGATTGTCCTACTTCACAGCATAAACAATATCATGACGGTAGAGCTATCCGATCATCCGAATTACGAAATTATGTTAATACCGCGAGCCTTGGAGGTCGTAAGAACCTCCAGGTACTACATCATATTCGCCGTAAAATTGGCAGACAATGAATTAATGGCTTGAAATTTTCACTTTTAAATTGGGGGATATCGTCCGAGTTGTTTTGTACAGTTGCAAGTTAAAAAATCCTTGGTTTTGTGGGTAATTGGTTCTGTTACGTTGAGCTTGTTTCATGCGACGCTATTATTCCTTAATTGATTAGCTCATTTGGGATTATTCATAATTATTTGACTTCTAAATTAGTTGCTTGTAGTTTACGTCTAAGTCAACATGTTCATTACATTATATTTAAAACCCATTTAGATGTTTATTTAGAGAAACGAAATACAAATGATAATCGAAGTTATTATATTTTATCACACAATTTGGGTGGAAAATATATTCATAATTACGAAAATGTGTAATCAGTTCCTTGCAAGGAGTTGATTCAATATTTAATGCAATTACAAAAGCGTTTTAGGACTTTTTTTCAATACTTAAACCACATGATATTTCATTAAGAATACTAGAAGAGTTTTCAATTCGCAATTAATAAATTTTCACCGCATTTGCATATTGAAGGTGATTTTATGTATTCTCTGTTAGTTCTCGGCCCATAAATAAGCATTAAATCTTTCACCAATGTTCGATTCTTGAAAATTCGCAGACAAATCATTGTAATAATGTATGCAAATCGCATACAAACGTTTATTAACTCACGCACTCTTGATGATTTAGCTTCTAAAAATATTCAGATACAGGTGCGTGTCTTCGGTGGTCTTGGTAATAGATCCGCACACCTAAGGTTAGCTCATCTTTGTTTATCCTTTCACAATTCGAAACATTTGAAAGTTGTTTCGTTTAGCACGCGGTTTAGCGATGGAGCTCAAATTGTTAGAGATGTCTTGATGTGTTTTTTCGAAGTAATTTGTGAAAGATCTGTTACGATTAATTGGGCAACAAGGTTCGGTTATTGAATGTTTAAATATTGTTGGAGTAATTGCTTGATGTTTGTTGACTCGGTACTTGCTTAATGTTCTAAAAGGAATCGTGACGTCTTGTTAGCGACCTTGTGTTAATGCCTTGTGAATACTTTACAGATGGCTTAAAAGTTCTGAATAAGGAATAGTCTTAATTTTGTTATGTATAAAGTTGTGCTAATTACAGCCATATGTTTGAATGGTTTTTGTACGTTTTTTAACTCTTACAGGCACATAAAAAGCAGACATATTTTTGCCCGTGCTGCACACAAAATTAAAAATTATTTATTAACAACGAAACTAAGTGCATTTGAAAGAGGATGCAGAATAAAAAAGAAAAATATATGTTTTAGCATCCTCGTCGGGTTCAGCAACTCCTGGTGAGGTGGTACACCCTATGTACCACTATGCCTGTAATGCGAAATTTTGAGTAGCTTGATTTATCACAAATTGTAATATTTTCTTTTATTTTACTTCTTTGTGCGTACAGATTTGTTTGAAAAACTATATTTTCAATCATTTTTTTCGGTTAACAGCAAACTAAATATTTTATAAGGTGTAGGATCAGTAACTTGATAAACAATATCTGTAATTCCAGCATAATATTCAAACTGGCCAGAACAGCAGCTAGTCAAAGATTCGTCCATCTGGGTGCCTCCTGAATGTTATTACTTGTATTTTTGTAAAATGACTTAGTGGCATATTGTTATCAGAATCTGACTAATTAGAATAATTTTGTTAAGTTTCTAAATTATCCATTTCTAAATTAACTTCCCATTCCTTATTTACCTGCTCTGTATCATCTAGTTCACCAATTATAGATTCTTGGTCAGTCGGAATATCTTCAATTTTCGCAAGAAATTAATCCTTTCAATTTAAATGGCAAGTCTTCTAAATTGTATAATGATTTTAATAGTGATTATTTGTTTGAATGTTCACAGTGGTACAAATAACGTACCACCAAATTATTGTCAAATAAACACAAGAAAAACTTATTTTAAATATGAAAACAATGTCAAGTGTAAACCATACCACAAACAGACAGATTTAACATAAACACAATTATTTTATGTTAAAATTACACTAATTACAACAAATTATTTTTGTACACTTTACTGGGGTCCAAAATACAACTAAAATGAGTTGACAGACAATCAATGCAAGCAATTTCTATCGGGTTCTGACCTGCAGCGTAAAGTTACGTTATGTCAGTACATATTGGCATAGGTGGTACAGTTTTTAAGCGATCGTGCAGAACAGCAGAAATATTAAATTAGGTGGTACAATTTCAGTACCACCATGCAACATTGGTAACAAAAATGGTGGTACATAACGTGTACCACCATGCCTGTAAGAGTTAAGGGGGATATCCCCAAGGTTGCGATGGTTTTTATTCACTTGTTGCTGTTGTTATTTAGGGATTAGATAGTTCGGATAAAACTGTGCTTCTGTTTCATACGCAGATCACATAAGAACAACTATGTCACTACGGTGGCCTTAACACACATTGCTGTTTTTTTTGTAGTCTGCGCTTTTGTAGCCCCCAACAGCTGAATTTTTTACACAGGATGCTTTTAAATTTCGGAGTCTTATAAATAATGTTATAGGAAAAATAATCTAGGTAGATGAGTTCCGGTGAAATGGCTGTCCAAAATAATAACCACGACACGTCTAATAAAAAGACTTTTGTGTCGTTTTGTGTGTGTGCTGTAACCCCATCTTGCTGCTACGTTCGTTGTCTTGTACTATATTTTTGTTACACTCTAGTTTACAATCATTTTATGCGTTAGAAGTAATCCCTGAAGCAAATAGCTACGTAATCAATTAATTATTTGTACTCCATTGGCTGTGCATAAAAACCATGAACTTTTTGAATTATTTAAAATTTTTTTCATTTGATCTCAAAGACGACAGTTAAAAACAAATAAAACTCTCTTAATTGTTAGCAAATGTATCTTATTGTATGTATATACGGTTATTAAATCTTAATTACTCTCTTTCCCATGCAATCCTAACCCGTTAACAGACTTTACCGTTAATGAACACGTTTTGTGCTATTTTCTTAATCGATTTAATTGATGCTCCTCGTTAGAAACTTTTTTGTAGTGGGTGTTTTCTCTTTTTACGTAATTTTTAAGACGTTATTGCTCATTAATGTTGGCGTGTGCAATAAAATCATTTCCTTGTCATCTGCTTTTATTTACGAACATATGGAAGCTTATATTTAATGAGCGCGGATTTTATAAATATGATCGAATACTTGACTGCGTCAGTCAATCGTTAAAACAAATATAGATTTGAGAACATTTTTTGGTTGGAGTTTTGTTGAAATGTAAACCAACAAATAATGCTCAAGTTTGTGTTTTGTATGTTGTTAAATCGGTGCATTTTCATATATTTTTTGAAGGTGTAAGTCTGTTGAGAGATTAATAAATCAGACGTTGTGTGTGTGGTATTTTATAGGTAGAGTGGTCGCAGCGAGAAGTGGACCGCGAGATGCGCAAAGAGAGGGGATCGCGATTGATATTTAGACTTTTCTAAAAACGTTGACTTTTAGTGGACTTAATTTGACTGCTGTGATTTACAGGTTATAACCACGTTGCTGAGACAGGCCGATGTTTTTAGGTGGTGCAGTAATAAACGCTTTGGACCAGTTTTGGTTTCTGCGTCACAGTTCACTTCTCGCTGCGACCACTCTAGTTACCACTACAATAACACAATTTTGGCGGAATCGCGGATTTTTTAGACCGCGACGTATTTTTAGACCTTGTAAACGGCGCCAGTTTGTCTTCCACAGTTCTGGGTTGCTTAGTTTTTTCATATGAGTTTAAATAATCATAAAAATTGCACCGTCATCGCAATTTTGTTAAATCCATAAAGCAATTGCGTAAAATTAGTTTTATGTAAAGGAAATTAATTTAGTACTACATCTTGTATTGTTAAGAGTGTTTGGCATTTAAAACTTTCCAGTATTAACTGGCTGTTAATTAGCGCTTACTGTGTAGACAATTAAAAATGCATTAGTTAAGGGCGCTCCTGTATTATTCGGTGTGGGCTCGGATTCGTCTGCTATGGGGCTCGGTGGAACCCCAAGGCAGAACTTTCCTCATCTTAGTCATGATTTCAAGTTGCATTATGTGACTTTAAATAATGTAGGAATTTTATTTTGCTTGCAATTTAATGACGAAACAATTGATCATTATTTCAGAAACAATTGATTTCGTTTTAGTTCTCATTTGTTTCTTAAAGGGCCAATTTAGTTGAATTTGTTTTACTGGTCACTGCAGAATTTCTTTAACTTTAAGCACGGTGTTTGACATTTATACAACACATTTTTTCCAATGGCTTTTACATGAAACCAAGGATTTTTTTAATTGCAAATTCAATTTTTGATCTATTTTTCTTATAATTATTTACGAATTTTTGAACGTAAATAAATTTTTGTTTCACTATTTCGACCGTAAAATAATAAAGTAAATTTTAACGGTTTTAAAACAATAACTCTTGTATTGCTAATGGAAATAAATTAAATTACACAATGTTATCGTACTTAGTATTGCGTCAAATTGCACCAATATTGTTTGCACAAAATATATTTGTAACGGTGAAATAACATTTGTGTGAAAATCTTTGTAGGTTATAGAAAAGGGTTGACAATTTTAAGGCATATATTATATATTCCTGAAATAAAGTTCATAGAAACGTTTATCTGCAAATCAATAATTTTAGGGATTGCAGTGTGGGTGGTTTAGTTATTTTTGTAACAAAACACTTGAATGCTGTTTCTTTTGACATCTTATGGGCCCCTAAGGTCTTCTGACCCAATACACTTCTTCTGTTCAAGTATCCAAATGCAGGCCTGCGAACAACACATAAGCTAAACACTCCTCTGGGCCTTACAACTTTACAGATCAATAAAAGTGTTTACATTTTGCTTTCTTCGTCATTAAATTTAATAATTAAAAGTAACTGTTCGAAGAAGATGTCATAAAACTGGGAAGTACATGATTTCAATGGCCAATTACGTCAGTTTTACGAGTAATAGCCTCGATCTCCGATTAAAAAAAAAAAACCTGGATGATCAGGAAATAATTATAATAATTATCATTACTCTATTGATTAACAATGTTGCTTTGCAACGCGTTTTATGTATACATGAATGTATTAGAGGTTCTATTAATATTGCTGCGTTGAACGTGGTAAATAAATCATTTACGTTTTTCTTTTAGCGATCTCTGCGGTGCGTCTAAATATAAAAATTTCGTTGATTCCAGATAAACGCCTTCAACTATGTGTATATTTTAGTTACAAGCTCAGCAGCTTTTAAATCACACTGTGTTATTTGGTCGGTATGTTGATGAGATCGAAGAAACAAATCGAACAAATTGAAACGGAATAGTTTTCGAGTGAAATACAGTAGAAAATTTATTCGTTTGGTGGTTCGGAATTAGAATTATAATTTATTAATGTTTTATGGAATATTGCCGGAAACTTTCGTTTGAAATTGTCGTGGGTGTAGTGTTTGATATTTATAGCTGTGTCTTTGCATTTGGTTTTTAATAATTTCATAACGTATGATGTGAATGTGAAAAAAACGTTTTAAAGTTGATGAAAAATTTGTGTTTTATTAAATGGTCTTATAAATTTTTGTGTCCTCATCAGAGTTAATTTTAAATATAAATGTAAAACAGGCTCATAATCATGATTTTAAAAATGTATTTAATCGAGAAGTATTTAATTAATATGAAACGATTAAAAGCATCCTATGTTACCAAATTCCTGCTATTAAAAGCAAAATTGCAATGTAGTTTGCATTTTCTTTGTTGATTTATGTTGGAAAAAGCTATTTATAATTTTAAAAAGCTTCACAATTTCCATAAAATCATTTTAATGATTAATTCATTCATCGAATAATTTGGATTTCGCAGTCCTAAACTATACAAATTTTGTATTTAAGTTGGTCTAATAATAGTAATGTCGCCTTGCAGAATTTTCATTGTAGAGTGTCAAAACTCCCAAGTTTTTGTTTTTAAATACTAATATTAGGATCAATCATTGTTGAGGCGTCTGGCTTGCTGTCCTACTTCTGTCAGAGCCGCTCCCAGACACGCACCGCAATTTTTCTGCGTTTAACTTTTTTTCAGCCCATCCTTATTCACACAATTCATTTTTTATCCTCCGCGTTTGTGGATTATCTCACGCGAATAGCGCTGATGGTTAGGTGACTACGTTTTTGCAGTTATTAGCCTTTGTTTTTTTTTTCTTCGCTTAATGCGAGTGCTAACGAGAATTTATTATTTTATATAAAAGCTGATTTTTTTATCGATTATAAAGTCATGAATAATGAGGTTAAATTACTTTGAATTTGTAAGTGTTACAGGGGCATTATATATTTTATCTTTTTGTTGTTGTAAATAATTCCAATAGTAGCTGAGAAATATTTTAGCTTTGTAGATTGTAAAAAAAGCTTTGTCGTTTCTTGTCCCAGATTTTTAATTCTGGGCTCAAAATGTACCCAAAAGATGGGCGCATCTAAGGATGTGTAGAAAGTGCATTTTGAAAATTTTATAGTATCTTTTACGGTCGTCCGAAATTGGTGCTTAAAATTGGCCATTTTTGCGATGCTTTTGCTATGGAACAGTGTTCCAAAATTTCTTATTATCCGACTAGCACGTAACCCGTCCTAGGACGGGAATATTGTATATCTTAAATTTAAACTATTACTTTTTATAATACCGTGAGCTGCAAGTTAGACACTGTTATGTTACCGGTGAGTAAAAATTTGCGGTTCATTAGACACAACTCAGTCGGTCAAATGAACCCGTAGTAGTTTACTGCGTTACTATATTCATGCGTTAGAGAGTCAGTCACAGACAGAGTCACAGAGAGAGAGACAGACAGAGTCAGGCTGGACTTTTATATATATTTATGCACACATCCTTTGCGAATAAAACTGCAAATTTCTTGAAATTGTCTCAAACAGTTTCGGAGTAAAACACGAAAAATCAAACCCCTTTTTCAGAAAAGAAAACACGTTGGTTCTTATTTCTTTTTTGGTTCAATGAACTTTTTTCCCCGTAAAGTTCTGTCCTTGTGACAATTTTTTTTGTGGATTTATATTTTGGTTGTCTTATTTTGTACAATATTAAATATTTTGTAGTTTTTGTAATATGATTGATAGTGTTTGCGATCGTTTCTTGGACGCCACTCTTTCCCAAGGAGAGTATTTTTGTTAATTTCGCGTATTCCAAAAACCATAAATCTGAGACCGTCGGTAACATTTTACAGTACATCGCAAATAACATTTATTATGCACACGTTGATACCTAATTTTGTACCTGTTTATTTTGGCTTCACCTACTAACGTTGATTCACTATTCCCGTAGATTATTGTTATTCCACTGTTGTGGTTAATTTAGATCCGGGTGTATAAATTTTTCAAAGTTGCTTCTCTGCACTATAAATAATTGTTACGTAAACGTACAAAATTAATAAATATAAAACTTTCAACACACCTTGATCTTGTGACGAAGCAATTGTGCAGTTATAATTTGTACTTGAATTGTAGTTATAATCGTGATCAGTTTATTAAATATTTCAGATTTGACTCATCGCACATTTTTTTTCTTTTATGTTGTAGATTTGTGTTGATTTTTAACGCAAAGATGTCGAGGGTACGCCTTAATATATAACTGTACAGAAAATTAATGAGTGTAGAAGCATTAATTTAATGTGTTTATTTTAATCTCCTGGCAAGAAAACAATAGACCTAGTTTTATACATTTTTAGATGAATGCGTTCCAGAACGCCTCACAATCCCATGTGTTAATTTTTTTTTTGTTCCTGTCTCGTTATTAGTTTCTTAATCCTCGTTCCATAAACAAGGTCATCTTTAGGAACGTAAAAAATGTGTGGCGTTTTAGTAGCATGTGATTAATGCACTTCCCATGTATTATTGGAGACGTGAACCGTTTTTTTTTATTTGTTTCGTCACGTTTAAAATAGATCGTAACATGGCAAATGTTGCGTTGGAATTTTGTGGCAAGATTTACCTGTGAGAAAGAATTTTTACGCATTAGTAAAGTGCGTATTATTGTAGAATTTTTCCGCTTGTTTTATGTTGTAATTTAATATTGATTTCCTTACGACGAATCGTATTTTGCATCGGTTGACATTTCTCGTCGTTATCAAATGTACAGAGGCTTATATTACGAGTGTTTGCAAAGTTTTATTGCAGGTTTAACGGCACGTAAAAATCAGCAGTTCGGATTTCATTGCAAGTTTAGTCGAACGAGTAGTTTTGGTATTAATTTTTTGCCGAAAATACTTACAGCTTCACTGCTAACTGTTCAGAAACAAATCTTTTTATTTTAAGAATTGCATGTGTCAATTCAGTAAAATTATTATCGTATTCAGCTCCTAAATCACATTAAAAATTACATTTACGCATTTGTAATACAAATAGAAAATTGGTGGCTAGGGTGGATGACAACACACCAAAAAATAGCTGTCCTACATTTTTCATTTTTCGTTCAGCCTCTTACATAACGCAAATCTATCAAACTAAAAAAATTCCAGTTAAATATTTACAAATCATTATTACAAGTTAAATCGATTAGTAGCTACAAAGATGTACTGAAATTCATGACGATTAGTGTTAGTTTTGCCGTTTGCAAATTCTGGGTAGCCCTTTTCTTGAACAGGTGATGATACGCCACTGATGCATTTTGCTAAATGTAGGACAGGAAATTACATCTGCCGATTAAATTCGACAGACGTACATCTTAAGATTCATCTGTCGCGTGGCGTGCATGTATATCTAGGAATTTGCAAGTGCAATTCGGTACTTTGTTGCATACGATTTGTTTAAATCCATACTGATTTAACAGTACTTTTGAGCTGAATGTTAAAAGCGTTTTTGCGCGTATAAAGTTAAACGAATACTGGGACAAAAGCAACATTAGAAATAATAAAGATCATGTATAACTCCTCTATGCGAAATTTTCATTGGTGCTTTAGGAATTTGGTAATGTTTTTTTATTTTTATTAAGTATTAAACAAAACCTGTTTGTTTCTTTGTTTTATTAGGCCTCAATAGTTTTGCATCTTTTGACAAACGCAGCGAAAGGAATTAATAAATATAAGATTAGGAGTTATGTTCTGTAACTCGCCAAGTAATATAAACGATTAAAATAGAAACTGGTATAGCTTCATTAAACATCTGAGATTACTAAAATTAATTTTAAGTTGTCTCATAAAGCGCACACACAATTTATAAAGACGCGTAACGTTACAACGACCCGCGTAAATGCGTAAGTCATGCATTCTTTTTCAACTTTTTGCTATTAAGCTATTTGTAATACATTTGTAAATGTAAGTAAGTGATACGTTTTAGGTGTATAAGGAATTTTATTTAAATTAAGAGCAGTTAAGTTTAGTTTCTCGTAACGGTAAATTGATCACAATCCCTGTGTTTTTTATTTTACTAGTTTTGTGACACGTCGTGCTTCGTTACTAAAATTTTGAGACAATAGTTCTACAATAAAAGAACAATGAAATCATTAGACATTTGAGTTTTTTAGTGAAAAGATTATATTTTTACACTGCTTAATAAAATTTGTGTCCATTGCTAAACCTGCGAATCATACCAAAATCGTTTTACCGTAATGAGGTCGGTGATATTTCCAGTTAATTGTTTTAATTGGCCTTGCAAGTGACCCTTGATTCTAATATTGCCGAGTTGGAATCACGCGGTTTGGTCTTTTAAGCTGATGACATTTTCAACACCTGTCACTTCGGTGGGAAAACTGTGGATATCACAGAATTAACATGCAATAAACGATGTTTTGAGTATTATGTAGATGTGGCAATTATTAAATTTTATTTGCTTTTAATTTATATGAAGTTGGGTCATCACTCGATCAATTAACAGCGTCATAAAGAATCAACTCTAGCTGGCCTTGGTAGAACAAAAGTTGTCAAATTATGAAATTTTGTTTATTGAGTGTTTTGTTTACCATTGAACACAAGATCTGTAACTATTTTGTTTAGCAAGTGTGTTTTGTTTATTATTAAAGACAAAATGCTGTAGCTGAAGTTCTCCCTGTTAGAGCATCATTTTTGTTGCTTATATTTTAATGTTGTGTCTAAAAAAATTCAATGAAACTGTTAATGAATAATATTCAATTCACACGTGTTAGTGAAATTATTTGACGAAAGTTTAAATACCGCACAGTGTCACGTGTATTTTTAGACTCGGACTGCATTTTATAGTTACTCATTCCCACACCGAAACGGCAGATGGAACTTACATAATTCTTTGAAATGAACTCCTAACCGACCAATCATAATTTCATTTTGTTGCCAAAATACGCCTCATAAAGTCAGGATAAAAGACACGAGCAATTTTAAGCCATAATTCAAATCTGGTTGACTTTTTAGTATTCGAACTGAGTAGAAATTCAGTTAGTAATGAGTTGAGATAATTTTTGGTTTTTTCGCTAGAAATCGTTAAACAAGAATTTTCATACGCAAATCTCTGTAAGGTTAGATTTTTTTTATGGGGTTTTTGTGTTTATCAAATTTGTTTTGTAAATATTTTGTTCTGTGTACCCAATTTTCTTTTTGATTGGAAGTCTGCTCTGATTAAAAAAGCAAGGTTAAAATATGCAAATGCTTTAGGATTTAAAATATTAATAATGTAGTTGTATTATGTGTTAAGCTATTCAGCTAAAATAATAATACTTTAATTTATTTCTTTAAAATTATGCAGGGATTTTAATTCGCGTAAACAAAGAAAAACAATAAATTATGACTTGGTTCGTCCGAATTAATTTGTTCTACAATTTGTTAATGACTTTTAAGAACTGGTTGGAAATGATTGATTTTTTGTTATACCGCATTATTCATTGTTTTAATATTCATGCACCTCGTTGTTATTTTCACAAATATTCGCTAATAATGACACTCAACAAATAGCTGCAACATGTTTTTACATGCTAATGACGGTGATTATAATAACAAATATTAATGTTTAAGCAATAAATTTGTTGGTTGTTAAAAACTGTGTGAAATTGGTTGTCCATGCTTCGTGTAAGTGATGAATATTTAAAAATGAACGTATTGATTAATAATAATTAGGGTATTTCTGTTTTAATTTCGTGAATTAAAAAATTGCCACAAAGCTGTGTTAGAAATTTTTATTTTCGAGCAATTTACGTATGTAGAAATGTTAGAATTTTATTTGTAGCAGAAAAAGTTGACTGTATTTTTTATGAGTTGCAAATGTTTGATTTTGATAAGCGAATTTGTTAATTTATGGTCAAATAAGTAATTCTGTCTAGCATAAATAACATACTTTGAAATGTACATAAAAAAAGTACAGTATTTATTCATGGCCTTGTTGAAAAAATGCAGACCATTTTTTACTGGTGTGTTTGTTTTGTTTTAAATATCATAACAAATGACGAGCGTAAACACCGTAGCGTTGATCGACAGCCGAATAATTTAGTTTTAGCGAAAACCTGTTAAAAGAAATTCTATTTTAGCCTCAAAGTACCATCCTTGTTTACAGGCAATTGATTCTAAATCCAATAACACGTTGTTAGAGGGTTTCTAGCCCATCAGCATGAGCAACTAACTTTTTTAGCGTCTTCGAAACGAATTCAACAAGTGTTATGAGGCTTTGGAGCGGTGCCAAGCCTAAACCGATATAAAATACTGATGTGATAACAGACTCCGACATTTTGGTTATTTTCTGCGCATAGTTGGCAGCGGTCGGGACACTCGATTACAAGAGTCTTTAATTTTTTCTCTCGAAATGACGTCCATTATGACGGTGCACCGCCCTTTACTGCTGATTCAGACAATTTCATGTGAAACGTGATGATAATTTTAAATTTTAAATGTGCTAAGCGTGATGATACGACGTTTGATTTGCGGGACTTTTTTATGTTGCAAAGTTGGTATTCATATTATGTTTTCTGTAATGATATGCGATTATGTCGTGGAAATAAGTGAAGATCAGACTTCATGGGTTAATTAATACCATTCAATCGTGTACAACACTTGACGTTCCAGATAAATTACTGACATTTATCCATCTCTCGGTTAATTTTTTTCTACCACCTGATGCTCTTCAGAGAAAATTGAGTTTGGCCTTTCTCTTGGAAATGACATAAACTCTCATTTTGTAGAAGAGGTTCACAAGGAAACCTCACTTGGTGGTACTAAAGTCGGTTGATGGGACTAAGATTTTTCGAAAGAAGATCGGGGATGAAGAAGAGTACCAACTTTTTTGGCCCCGGAAACTCAAAACTTACCGTTGAAACTCAATTTTTATTTTTGAAAAATTGTCCGAAATAGGTTAAACAGTTAAAGGTACTTGAAGTGAACATAAACTATAAATAATTATTGTTATATCATAATGCTTTTATGTTTTATTAACAAGATCCAAGTTTTCTCTTTAAAAGTAAGATTTCGTAAAAAACAATAATTTTTTTTAAATTTTTGCCTCCAAATTCAAATTTAAAAAAATCTGCAGTACCAGGTGTAAATGAACTCTGGCTATTTGAGGTTATAAAAATTAACCAAAATGTTGCTTATACTCAAAACTGCTTCCTCTTCCCAAAAATGTAAAAATATGCAGGGTGTGCCATTTAAAATAACAAAGTTAGGGTCATTTCCGACCAAACCGGAAGTGAAACAACTGTGTGCATGTGCTCAAAAAATCCGGATTTTTACACATATCATATGTCTAAAATGTTATTTATCCAAAATCAAACTTAAACAGTTCATTTACAGCTGGTATTTAACGTTTAACCTATTTCGTGCAATTTTTCAAAAATAAAAATTGAGTTTCAACTTCAACGGTAATTTTTACGGGGCCAAAAAAGCTGGTACTCTTCTTCTATCACGATCTTCTTTCGGAAAATCTTAGTCCCATCAACCGACTTTAGTGAGGTTCCCTTGTCAGTCAAATACCCAGGTCAGAAAAAAATGTGCTGCAAAGTTCTTGCTATGTATCCAAATGCTATTGCCCTATAAAACTGCAGAACTAAATAGGAATGCTTTATGAATGCATAATAACTGCGTTTGTTGGTGCTAGGAACAATACATTATGTTACGCTATTGTTGATTTTAAACTTTATCAATGGCGATTGCTTATCGTATAGTTCGGTTATTGAGACGCAATTTGCATTTTAATGTGCATATAACTTTTAACTACAGAGAAATGTTACCTACTCATATTTAATATCTCGGTTACTTATATTTTTTTCAGTATATGTACATAATGTCGCACAGACGCTAACGAATCGCCAGTTTTCATTACTGTAAAGTGACTTAAGCCACTTTCAAAATTAATAGTTTATGAAAATTACGGTCTTATGTTGATTTTGTCCGATGTGTTTTACTGAAGTGATGTTTGATAAGACAGTAATTTAAGACGATTGATTAGTGAATTGTGTAATAAAAAAAATTTATATATTGTATCTCATTATAAAATTAATCAAGTATTTTTGGATTATCATTAATATTCATAAAGTAATAAATACCTAATTTATTTAACGAATTTCATATAAAACTTTTTTTATATATTGAATCATTGTCATTAATAGGAGTCTTCAGACATTTCACTTTGTTTTAAATTTTTAAAATAAGTGGTAAATTGGGAGTACATAGAAAAGCAAATCCGTCATTATGCCATTTTCAAAATAAATATATTTGCAATTCTTTTTAACAACAAAATTTCTAATGACTTGCAGTTGTTATTGCGTTCGTCACTTTACGAAATGTTAATAATAAAGTTTACATTAACAATTGATTTGGATAAATAGGATTACACAATCATTTATGCAGTTTTTAGTTCATCCTTGGTAAATGATTGTAAGTTTTCGTTAAATAAAATATTTAGCGCTTTTTTTTTGTTAGAAAATTACGTCAGAAACATTCCTTAAACGTCACAGTATAATTTTTATTTTGTACTTATAAGATCTTGATTTATTGTTCTAGTTTTTTAAAAATATGGTAATATTTGAATTTTTTGAACGTCTCTCATATTAATTTAATTTGGCGTGACTCATGTTAACAATTTTGATGTATAATCGTCTTGAATAACACCTTTTAAGACTAAAAGACGATTTCTATATTTGAAAATATCATTGTTTAAATTTTTTATAAGGCGCTATTAAAGCTTTCCACCAATTTAGAAGTTGATGAACAAGTACTTTGTGTCCTTGTCGAAATTGAACTGAAAAATGCGTGTAGTATTTTTGTATAGTATTTTAAGTTTTAATTTATTTGTGTAGCGAATGAGGCCGGATTCGAAGAGCTTCAAAGTTCTTTTTTTACGCTCCGTAGCAGGTTGGAAGCGAACTAATAAATAGTTTTTTTTTAAATCGGGCGCAAGTTATAACAGCAGGTATCGGAATCACGCTGTATTAATCCATTTTTATTTTTATTAATCGCATTCTTCGCTTTGAATAACGAACGCTGCCATAAAAAGATCCGTGTTTTTTCCACGTTTATAATTTATATTTCGCAAATCTCCAACTATGCAGAAATTACATATGCAAGCAGGATGCCGGGCGAATTAAAATCGAAGACGTCTGAAGGGTTATTTATTGCCCTACCTGTTTTCTGCTTCCATCTTTTCAATACCGCAAACAGGTTTTCAGTTGTTAAGGACATCTCGGCAAGTTTCGTTTGTAGGTATACGTTTTATTGTGTTGTTTTGTCCTTAACACGTATTTCATACACATATGTGCGTCGTATTAAAAGTTGAATGTATGTAATTCGTCGTGTTCATGTTATTTGTTCTTGGCGGACAGACCTTTGTCGTTAACATCACCGATGGATGATTCATTTACGGGTCAAATGGAGGTTAAATAATTAAATGATGCGATGATTAGGCCATTGTCTCAGCGTTATTCATGGGTGCTTCAAGTTCGGGATTGTAATACAGCTTCATTTCAATTTTATGTTTTTTTCACACTCGTTGGTTTCAAAATCATAGGTTAAAGGTTGTTGAGGAACGATTCTGGTACATGGCTGAGTAGATTGAAGATGATTCAGTTGAAAAAAACTAAGTTTTTGCAATCTGATAAGCTTGATTTAGTTGGCTCATTTTAATAAGTTTCAAAAATTGTATAACAGAAGTTGATTAGAGGTTAAAAATTAATGGACTGGCTTCAGAGTTGGACTTTTTCGGTTGGGGTATTGTAGACTAGCTACGGCATTGTTAAAAAAAACGCGTAATATATTTTATTGCATTAAAATTTAAACCACGTAATTATAATAGTACACTAAAGAGACATTTTTATTTAATTTAACTAATTTAATGGTGCATTGTTTAACGCAATGAGGCAATTTTGTGACGGTTCTTAATTGCTTCTGCAAATAAAAAATAAACTGTCAGTCAGTCATCCCACAGATAAATAACACTTGAGTCAATGAACTTTATTTACGTGGATAATTAGTCCTACTCCCACTTTTAATTTTACATTACTGTTGGTTTTTAATAGAGTTTAAGTGGATGTTAATTAATATCAAGACGTTTTTGTATGTACGTCTTTTAGATATACTGTTTCTCGTTTAGTTATTTTTAAAATTTAATAAACAGTATTTGTGGTTTGTGATCGTAGACAAGTTTCTGTTTGGATTGATGTGTTAGATTTTAATCCCAGCAATAACATTTTGTGTAAAGGGCAATAAGCAAATTAAAAAATCTTGTCGACTGTTTAAAATATGCAATTATTATTTAATATAACGATTCGTATCCTTGAATCTACAACTTACTTTAGCACGATAAGTACTAAGTGGTTTTTAAATTGTTGAATTATTTAGGGGATAGCATGCAACCCAGCAATTACATACGTGGGGATAAGATTTTTTTTGAGCTCTGTTCGCTATTATATATTCTAAGAAGTCGTATGTGCGTGGAAAAAAGGACTTTCTGTCTTTGACGGATTGTCCTTAAACGAAAGCAAAGGATAAAATTAATTCGCTTTGAATAAACTTAAAGTAGGTTGGAAAAAGTTACAGAGAGTTTAAGGTGAGATCAGGATCGGTTAGATTGGGTTAGTCAAGATTGGAGTGATCTTAAAGTTCGAGTTAATCTGACACTTTTTGGCCAATTGAGTAAATTTATGGCGTTTTTTTTTTTAAGAATAACACTTAACATAAAGAACGCAGCCCAATTCCATTGACCACTCAATTAAAAACATTTTTCTGTATTATCTACTAAATTTGAAACACAATCTAAGGCAAGTAGTACCTAATTTTACTTGGGACAAAATAAAACCATTTTTAAACCAACCTATACTATATTGTTAGTTCCATGTGCTTTTGGTGTTAAATTGTCACTGCTTTTTACTGTGTACCCCTTTTATTTAATAAAATTACTACTGACAAAGAGATGGCAGTCTCTAAACCGGTCTAGCATTTCTACAAGAGACTTCATAAAAAGTACCAGTGATGTTTAGTTAAACCCCTTTGTAAAATCCCATACAAATATTTGATATATTCATCTTACAAATTCATCTCCAAAGAACTCGCCGTTTAGTTCATCACATTATTATATCCATTATATTATTTAATTAATGTTATTACATGTTTTATATTTATCCAACGTAAATTACAAAAGGTTAGAGTCTATGGGATTCTTCGTACCGATTAGTTTAATATACCATCGTATACTTTATGATACAGACAAGTATATAATAGTTAGTATAAATGAATGACTCAAGCATTTTTCAGTGATGATGGTTAATTAAAATTTAAAAATAGTTAACGCTCAGTTAGATCAGCTTAATTATGGCATCGCCTCACGTATGCAGTTAAGTACAGAAGTCGGTTATTGTTAAAAGTTTAAATATCGTTGTCTTCGGATATTTCCCAGAGCCGACTAGGATACAAAAACAGGTTTGATATCAACACGCCAGTATTTGGTAACGTTCGAGTATTTTAAGTCAAAAACTTGTCCGTATATTGCTTATCTAAGCGTTTAACCTAATAGGTTTGAGATGTCCCGATGTAACTTAAGTAACATTAACACAAGGTTAACTGGATTTAAGTCATCTCGCCCGCGGACAAGTCTATTGTATATTTACCTACCGAAGATAATAAATAAATAGTTTTAACATCGCTGTGTGTGTGATTTTATATTAGTCGTTTTCGTGTGGGAATATTTATCGGATTAGTGTGTGTTGCTTCTAATCGTGCAGTTTATTAAACGGAATACTCACAGGTTCGCGTATTTTTCTTGGCTGAAGCAGGAAAACGCATTTTGTTTTTCACCGCGAGTGGATTATTTTCGTGAAGTGCTCTTAGGTCTGTTGCTTTATGTTTTTTAACGCAAATTCTTCCGTTTTGTCATTTTGATTATGTTCATATATCTTAAGAATCTTGAATTACTTTGGAATATTTCTTCTCGGCATGATGCTGCTTGGCGGATTTTATTGTGCGTAAATTTTACCTGCACAAAGTTGTTTCTTGTTATTGTAGACTCATAACGAGGCAAAGTCAGTTGTGATATGGTATGAAATATCAGCAAAGTATTCACTATGTATAGCATCAATAACATTTTCTTGAGTTGAACTACAACAGGTTTTCCATTAAACGTGTACAAGAGGTCGCTGCAAACGATTTAATCCATAAAAATTGCATTTTATTTAAGAAACAGGCGTATAAACTAGGTGATTTTAAGATAAGCTCGGTTGCAAATGAGTGTAATAAAATGTAGAATCAGCAACACATGAAATACAGTCCAGTGCAGACACAAATTAATCTGACCTTTACCACACTGCAAACCCAAAAACATACGCCTCATACACTGATTTATAAAAAAATAACAATATAAATTGTGACCATTTAATGATTTCGAGCTTGAGAATTTTTTAAATTATTTAAACAATTGATTTGTTTGTAAAGATAGCTTAAATCAACAATCAATTACCTTTTTTGTGAAGCATCGTTCGTAAATACTAGACCAGTTTCAAGTTTGTCGCCTCTTTGTCAGTATCAATTTTATTTACGTAGAAATCAGATCGCCAGTGATAAGGGAACAATCTTAAAACTGGTTTAGCAATTCTACAAGATATTCTTTACTAAAAGATAACAGATTTTTTGATTACCCTGGTTTAGGTATATTCCATTGGTTTTAAATATAATTTGACGAACCTGGGACGTTGTCAACATTCAAAACTTAAGGGACTATTTGTTTTCAAGTGCTTTTGGAGCCCAATTATTTGCAATTTTTTAACGACTTCGATAAGGTAGCGTTGAATATATTAAGGCATTGCTTTTCATTGATATTTTGAATGGATAATATTTAATAAATTTGTCAACGTACAATTTATTTTGCAAAAAGTAATTTTTACAAAATATTTCGTTGGATATACTTTTTGTCAAAGAAAATTTTTATGAGCAATAGATTTTATTTGTTAAATATTTTATGGAATTATTATTTTTTGACACAATTTTTAACTTTATTAGTTAAATTAAATATTTTTCATAAAGATTCTTACACATTCATTCAGTCTATCCAATAATATAAATGAATTTCACAACTATAATTAAAATTATTATTTATTGATGTCACCTCTTGATGCTTAACAATTAAATTTAATTATTAATTGATTTAATAAATCAAGATTATTAATTTTCTTATCTTTCATGTAGTCACAAAACTGTGTGTCAATCCATTGAGGTCATTGTCGTTTGCTTATGCAACATCTCTGGAAATTCTGCGTAATTTTTTTATGTAGTTGATATGTTTAAAAACCTGATTAGTTTCTAGAATGTTTATTTAATCTGTCGTCTCGCTAGAAAAAAAATTATTAAAGTCCATATTATTTTAAAACCGCAGTGTTACAAGAGTTTTATTTATTCTTTGTTGTAACACTATTTGCAGTTTAAAGATATTGTGATTAATTATTAATATGTTGTAGCAATGTAACTATTTTGAAAGATAAACAATTTAGTCTTCTTTTTTTTTAAATTAAAACGATTCGAAGTTAAGATATTAGTCAGTGCAAATTTACATAAGTATACTTAAAAATGTTGCTTTGTTGTGCTTTTAAAACATTTCTAAAAATCTTTGTAGCCAGTTTTTTTTTTGTACAAAATTTAATTTTACTTAATTAATGTTTACCTTGCTATATTATCGCAAAGCTTGACAAACCCCATTAGCAGTAATGATTATGTGGTATGTAATCACTTGATTCACATGAAGGTACAATGTTTTTCCAAGAAATAATGTTATTGCACCAGTTTACTTATAAATATAACTACCCACACTCTACTTAATAGTACACGATAAGTTACTTCAACCGCCATTCAATTATATTCAAGAAAGCAATGTTTTAATTGCATGAAATATGCGTGCATTAGTTTTAAAGTTCTTGGTGACTATTACAATCTATTTTTGAGAACCTCGAACATACAGCTTCTGCCAAAAGACTAGTTATTTGTTGAAGTATACTGTCTCAACAACCGGAAATGAACATAATTCATGGTCAGTGTTTTAGGGTTATTAATCTAACGATAATAGATTTTAAAACATTTAATAAGTAGTTACGTTACATACGTAAAAAAATTCTTGAATGAAACTTCCTGGATGTTTTTGTGTTAAACGTTCGAAGTTATAAAAATAATTTTGTGTGCTTGTAACAAGTTATATTTGTAATAACAAGGTTTAAAAACGAAACTGTTTGTGTTGTTTGAATACTACAATTCATTTCTAATAAGCAAATTCCTGGTAAATCGTTTTGTTAAGCACTTTATTTACTGATTTTTGCTTTTACTGCTCTTAAGCCTTTCGCCTTTTACTAAGAGTATTGTACAGGAAGTCATGGGTAATATAACTGTTGATTACAACAATTTTTTTCCCCCAACTAATGGCGAAGACATGCCGGACACAAATTGAATAGGAAATTATTTCTCTATTAGTGAAGTTTAAATAGAAACCTGTTATTAACTTTTTTGTGCATTCCAATTACACAACAAGAGTCATTAATGATTTTTATTACAACTGAAGTCATTGAAGGTGTAGTCTTCAACACAATTAAGGTTCTGTAAAAGTTATAAAAATATTCTATTCACCGTCAAAGACGTTATATTTTAGGCTTTATTTGGCAGTAGAAACTTTCATTTAAGACTGATCGTAAATGCTGTCAGTCCTTCAAAGCAAACTTAGGTTTAAGGACTCTGAGAGAACACTCAGTTTTATTGCCGTTTACCGATTGATTTGCTAGGAGTTTGTATTGCTAATATTTTCTGTTGCAAGTGTAGTCCTTGGCTATTGTACTGTCGTCACTCTTTCTTGATTTGATTTTTTTTTGACCTAACGATCGTATATATTAAAAATAAGTTGAATTAAAATTACTCACCTTTGTTTATGATGAAATTCTTTTTCTAAAATCAATCTGTCTGTATTCGTGTCATAAAGCATTGTGTGTAGAAATTCAAAAAGTTTGTAGTTAGCTTTTAGCAGAAGATCATTCTCTCATCTCTGATGCATGCATTAAGGAAGCAATCATACAAGATACGCCACAAATCCATCCTCACTTCCTTCAGTAAATCAAGGAAGATTGCATTGTCGAATAGATTTAGTGAATGTTCAACAATGTTGTGTACATTGGCTCGCAAAGCCATTCATTTTATATACTGTTATAACATCGTGGAGTCGTGTATAAAATAGTGCTTAGTTTTTTTTTTTAAATTACATTTTCTGCATGTAGCAAACTATATGTACATATCTTGTTAACAACTTAATGCTTGTTTTAGAGCAGTCATTTCAGTTTTAACTATGTTATACATAAGTTAATCAAAATTCACACTAGAACTTTACCAATAGGACTGCTACAAACACAATAACTTTTTTTCTAATTAAACCACATGTTGCCCTTAATAAATAAACAAACTATTTTATTGGTAGAGTTTAATATTTTAATACGTAGAAAATTGTTCGTCTCTGAAACTTCGTATCTTGGTGGTCGGTTCCGTGTAATAGCCAAAGTCCCCTGACATTTTATTTCGTTCACAATATAATTGGAACCAAAAATACAACTAAATAGCGTCTTTGTTCGCATTTATAGCCAAGCGCGCTGTTCAATTCTATTTTTACTTTCGCGGAAGTTGCTACAATATTACGTCTTGCACTTGTATTCGCATTTTTTACATATTGTGGCACATTTCTCGACGTGGCAATGCGGAAATTGACAAAACTATTGTCTTTACGTTTGCGTGTGTGGCGTAAATTTTTTTCTAGTTTAATGCAAATTGTCATTGTATCGTATGCCGTGTCTATTAGCGTAATATTACTTGGTTACATGCGATCTTGGCTGTGATCCAAGTGGTGTCTTTGCTACGCTAGATTAGTTCGGGACTAACACGAAAGCTGACAAATTTGAATAAAAGGACTCAACTGCATTGATTAATTATCGCCGGTTTGGTATTTGCCAAAGCCCATTTTTTTCGCGCTTGTTATGTGTTCAGTTGTAAATCTTTTGTGAATTGTTACAGCAGTTGTAGGGGTTAACAATTGTTGGTAATTTTTGAACTGCCAAGTTGCCGATTATGCGAGAGAGAGAAAAAACTAGTACAACGTAAAAAAGAAAATTTGATATTAATTATAGATACCTAGTTTGATGTTAAAATATTAGCTTCAACCAATTTTTCACTAAACTAATTATAAAAGTAATAAAACATCCTCCGTTTTCACCTGATTTGGCATTGTGCTACTTTTGGTTATTTTTTGGATTTTGTGGGCTAGAAAGATCTTCTTTGGGGATGACATTGATTACGCTATGAACGATTATTTTGTAAGAAAATTAGTTGGGGGCTCTTGAAGAGTGGAACTTAAAAATGGCGACGCTGAAGGGAATTACTTTGAACATAATTCGTGTTTTTTATTCTCAATAAATTTAGTTTCTCTCGTATATGATCGTTGTTCATCTATTGAAGAAGAAAGAAAGGAATATAGGCAAAATCTGTTGTTGGTTCATAGGAATATGGATTCCTTTTCCAAACTTAAACCCAATAAAAGTAGTTTTTGATACGATTATATATTATGATTTTGTCTGAATAAGTCATAACAATTTCCAATAGTTGCAAGCCTCCACAAGTTTCTTGTTTCTGAGCCTTCTATCTTCCTCTGACGTTGTTCAAAGTGTGACATGTAAAACAACGAAAGTCATAATGTTAATAATCCCTAATTAATATAAGCATGGCACCAGGTTTTTAAACTTGATGACTTCGAAAATTACTTCTGAATGTTCGGTTACTAGAAATGTCTAAACACTTCACATGTGTTTGCTGATGGTGGCGTCGCTTTGATGTTAGTTATTAAGGCGAACAGATTTTTTAACGAAAATGTAAGGGTGACGTGACGTATAAATCAAATCTTCTGCCAACTTAAAAGTATTACAAATAATGTTGTGGAGTCGTAATGAGACAGACTACGCCCTTTGTATGTGGGCCATAAAATTTTGTGTCAAAAAATCTATTTCAGAAATTTGTTGATGCAGGTACTCGCGGGAAAACAAAATTATTTTTGTCAACCCACATTTTTGCTATTTATTACCAACCAACAGTAACGTTTAGAAAATGAATATCCACTTTGTTTTTGTTAATTAATGCCGAGTAATAAGATAATGACTAAACTTGTGTAGATATTTTTGTTACCAATGCCCATCTACACGGTTGGACTCTTTGGCCTCCAAAGTTGTAAATTGCCAGATTTTAACAAAGCACATTTGATAAACGCAGTTCTGTTTGTGTGTCCTTTAGATTTAATTATCCTTTTAACTGGATACTTTGGTTGCATAGCGTTGTTTTTGTTATTAAACCTTAATTTTTCTTGCTTAATTTTTGGGGAAGGTCATATATGTTAAGACAAAGACGATTTTTTTTACTGGTTAATCTAGTATTTAAAAAAAATATATTTTGCCAATAAAATAAAAATTAATGGTCGTCAAATTTTTAAAGATATTTTTAATAATTTTGGTAGTTAATCTACCTTTTTTCCATTATCAATTGAAGTCCATCTGGAACCTAATATTAAAATTATGTTACAAATTGTGCAGATATTCTGCGTATTGCTCGAATATTTTTACGGGCAGTCTTTGAGAATGTTTTTGCCATGTGTACGTAAAATTCTAGCTGCCGAAAAATTCATATGGTTTATTTCTGGTCTTGATACGTCGATGGCTGACCTACCTTAACCGAAGTATAACCCGGACCTAGCTAATTGTCAGGGTCGCAGGACAGAATTCGTGTATAAATATCATTTCTGCAAGATATTACGTTTAATTGATGGTCGTGAAATATGCAGGACGTTGTATAAAAATGTGTAGCTAAATGAATTCGTCACACAACGCGTTAATTTTGGAAGAGATGATAAAACGAAGACATATTTATTAATTTTTTATAGCCTTGCGTGAAATTAAGTTAATTAATTAATAGTAAGTTTGTGGGAATTTGGCGTCAAAACGAACCAATTGAATATGTTCTTATTAAATATATTAAACGTGCCTCCAAGAGTGTGGGCGCATTCATCCTTGTTTAATTAATTTATATTGCAATCTTTATTGCGCTCCCAATACTCATTACAGTTATAATCAAATATGGTTTATTACCGTGCTATCTACAAATATTAAAAATGATATACGAGACAGCACTTGATATAGAACTTCTTCTTGACTTGTCAATAAACATCTTCAAGTGCATCACTTGTAATGGCAAAAATATATTGTTTCCTGTCAAAATTACTCATCTAAATGTAGCTCTAATTACGCAGTGGGTGCTGGAAGATGTATTTTTGTACCTCACGCTAAATTTATGCTTGTAATCTGGCGAATCCGTGGGAATTCGAAATTTGCGACAGTTTTTAGTCCCGGGAGTCCACTTGGAGAACGAAATGTGTAAAGCTTTCTGAGAGAGGAACCGAAAACAAAAACATACGATATTCAGACGGAGTAGCAACGAACCAATGCCTCTTTGGGCGACTTTTTTTTTTCTGCGGGAGGGTAGTTTTGACGATTCTTCTGTTTTAACTGCTCATTTTGTTTTAGTTGATTTATTTGTTAATTATTATCAATATCACCCTTACTCAATATTGACTGTATAATTATTACTTATTTCATATATTATTAAACAATTTTTACAGCAAAATAGTTTACAAAACTTTGCATAGTTATTTTTATTACTGAAGTTTAAGAGTACATTGTAAATTTTATAAAAGTTTTCGAATTTTTTCGTATAGCAAGCCAATTTTAATTAGTTGTATCCAGGGTGGATAAAAATCATGATTTAAAAAAAAATCAAAAAAATCGATTTATTTGATTTAAATCAGATTTTTTTGATTTAAATCAAATGTACCATATTATCGAATTTAGTGACATATTCACATGCTATTTCTGTTTTGTACTAATATATTTAATAACCAATATATTTAATTCAGTGGTGAATTTTTGTCAAAATGAAAAATGAAATGTAATGATAAAAAAATTTGAAAAAATCAGTGCTAAATGGAGATGTTTAATTAATTATATACAGGGTGAGTCATTAGTGCGGGATCGGTCGATTGTGGCTAAACGGCTTGAGATATGAATTTGAATCAAATGCTATTTTATACAGTTTTTTCTAAACAACACAATAAAAATATTTTCAAATATACAGGGCGAGTCACCTTTCTGGAACTAATAGCAACTTTTATATTTCAAATACAACACCCAATTTTTTATTTAATATTTTTGACCGCCTTAATTTTAGCTTTGCTTCAATATAAAATACTACAGGTTTTTATACGGCGTTGTAAAAAAAAATTTATTTTCTAAATTATTCAAGGTTTTAAGTCTTTATTTAAAAAATTCTCCTGAAGTTATTTTTTGAATTATTGCATTTCCACAATGAATATTACTTTACAAGAGCAAATTAATATGGATTATTCACCATTTCGTGTATTTAATTACTAATAGTAATACAATTTTGTTTTATTATAATTATTATATTGTATCTACTCATATAATCTGTGATTTAAATTGATAATTTTTTTTTAAATCACTTGATTTAAATCAATGATTTTTTTTTTTAAATCACTTGATTTAAATCATGATTTAAATCGTGATTTAAATCAACTGGTTTAAATCTGCTCAACCCTGGTTGTATCCTTTGTTTTGCTCAGTGACACGTTATTTTGTGTGACATATTGTTAATACACACTTTTTTATGATGAATGTGTAGTAAATAAATTATTACACGATCGACGCTGTCTCGTCATTGTGTGATTAATAGCTATTTAATATGTATATCATAAAACTAGGTGCTGGGCTTATGTTGCGCGCTTTAAAAATTTATTTTATGACAGGTTTTTGTACTCTATGTTATTGTAAAATGCCTATTATTAAAAGTGACGAGCCTTGTGGGTGCAGCTGCGAATGTAAATAGTTTAGGTATTAATTTTTTAATTGTGATTTAGTGTGAGGTAATAAATATGATGGGATTGGCGAGGTATTCTTGACCTAAACTTCTTGTGGTTAAATTAACTTTGAGAGCCTCTTGGGAGATGCATAAATTTATTCTGTTTATTTTCTTGAGTAAATTTTTGGATTAAGTTCATCGTATTGAAGGAAAATTTTTCGCTTTAAAAACTTTTAAAACAACATCAGTGTGCAAATTTTGGTTTAATTACTGTTAACTGGATTTTACTAACGTGATTGTTGGTTTATTCCCGTCATTGTTTTAAACAAGCAACTTATAATTAGCTTTTGAATGTTGCACGAGAAAATAACTGGTCTTGAAACAACAAATAAAAGAATTACCAGGTAAACGTGATTTAGCATTTTAAATTGTATTAACAGTTTTTAGATCTGCTTCTCATTGAATTTTTGTGCACACGGATTGTTATGTTATGCTAAAAAATCTGTTATCGTATTATTGTAATCTACAAACAAATATAGCTGTTTACATGATCATTTTAAGAACAGTTTTATTTGTTATTTACAAAAATATTTAAAATGTCTGTGTTGATTTTTGCTTATTTACATTTTGTTGTCGTGAGTCATCTGCTCTTTTTTTTTTTTTGTAATATTTGGATAATTTTTGTTAGGATAAATATACTCACGCCCGCACATCCTAATTGGCAAGATTACAGTCTCACGTGGGTTTTGTTTTCAAAATGTGATCGCATAGCTAATGGCATCATAATTATCATTTGGAGCAATAATTGTCTCGCTTGATGCTTTAAAGTGATTTACCTTGAGTGTCCGATAAATTGGGTCAGGCTTTTATTGTCTTCATTACTTGCCTAATGTGTTTTGTCGGAGTCTTAAAATTTTCTGTTTTATAAATTTTGAGTTCCCCGCAGGAATTTGTCCTCGAATTAAAATTATTTTGAAGTCGTTTCGTTCGGCATGTAAACGGCATATTTGTGTTTTATTATGCACATCAACAATTTTAAGTGTTGCGATTTGAAAGAAGCATGAAATTGTTACTGCACCTATGTCTTTACTGTAATTTTGCCAATAGATTATTTTTTACTAATTCAACCCTTAACAAGTGTTTGAAATCGCTAACAGAATTCTTAATGAACCAATTACATCTTGTACATTATTACTGCGTTAAATAACAGAATAAATTAGTTAAGCTTGTGAATGTGTGAGTTAGTTTTGCTTAACGATTCGTCAACACCTTGCTTTTAATAATTATCGAAGGTCCCTTTGACAAATCTTTTGCATTTAGTCAATAGAGTGTTGTAGATAGAGCCTTACGAATTGGAACTTTATCTTAACACAGACGCGTTTTCTAGGTGGCAATGTAATTTAAGAGTAGCACCATTGGAGGTGTTAATTTGAATAACAGACATTGAAAACGGTTTAATAGTTACCCAAAGGGTAGTAATAAAAATAAAGAAGGAGCATAGGATAATAAAAGAGAAAGAAAATTGCCCGATGTTCTCCAATTTTCAGTTTTTCATTACCGGTTTCGGGCTTTTCTGTAAGTCAATCTTTAGCAAGTAAATTAATATAAAAGATGAAAAATTAAGTCGGTTTTTGTTGTAATTATTTTAAAAGTTGTATTTGTAGTATTAGAATTATATTGTTGTAGCTGTAAAATTAAATTAATTTTTTTTTTTTTTTGTTGCAGGTAAGCCATAGGCTACTTAAAACATTCTGTAATCCTGAAGGTTTGTGATACCATCCTGGATTCTAAAAATATGAAATAAAAACAAAGTGAGTTCCCTTTTTCGTTTACTCGGCGCAATAAAAAACTTTGTTTTCAAAACATTCGCTCGTAATAGTTTGAAATGTTTAAACTAGGGTTTTAAATTTTAAACACCGTTAGAATTATATTGGTGTAGTGTCTTCCGCGTCTGCCTTTTCTTTCTAAACATAAAAATAGGCATTTAATGCCGGTTGCAGTATGGACCCGTGGGTTATAAACATTTTGATTTATTTAAACTCGGCGTTGGCGGACGTCCAATGCATCAGTCTAAACGCGAATCGGTTTGCAGTTTGTTTATATTATTAGAGATAAATTCAATTTAAAGTTCTGGCTGGCGGGTGCCGCTTTAAGAATTTATGATGTTCACTAATATTGACTTTAATGTTAATAGGGCTGCGTCATTTGTGTTATAAAGTCGTAAAATATTTTAATGCCTTATTATAATGCCGTCATATATTTGGCAAAAACAACTGTTGAAGTTTATTACTTTTTGTATATCCTGTGGATGGGTTTTGTGAAAATTGTTTATGTTTTAGATATTATAAAATTTCATGCGTTATTTTTTATGGTATTAAAATATTTTAACGTGCGCAGATAGTGTTGGCGATTTATTATTTTAAAACGTAACCAAAATAGAATCAACGATTGTCATTTGTTTAAATTCTCGTGTTATATGAAACATTTATGTTTTTATGTTGAGTTTAGAATCAGTGTTTAATAATAGTTAAACAAGATAACTTTAAAATTTAACGTATCTCTAGGCAATTTTATTATATTTTTATATCTTTAAACACTGTGGTGTATCTCGAGCAGTTTTGAAGGAACTGTCGTGTTTTTTAATGATTCAACAAATTATTATTTATTTTTAAGCAGTTTAAATAAGCTTGCGGTATGTAGCAGTCAAAAATTAAAACAAAGAAGAACTTAATTTAACTTCAAAAGTAAACGAGAAATAATAACTCTCAATGTAGCAGGTTTTTAATACTAAATCATATGAATAAATAAATGTTTCCTATTAAACATTATAAGTTGTTAAATAAAAGATTAGATTGTTAGTTCAAAATGCTAAATAAAAAGGTTTTATTAAAATATATGCAAACACTTATAAAAAAAAAATTGAAGAGGGCAAAATTTTGATTGCAGGGTATTGCTTAAGTGTAGTATTTATGTCTTAAAAGCTTGGTGCTCTAATGAAATTGCAGGAATTACTATTCTCTGCTTTGTAGTTTTCCAAGAAAATCAATTTCGTTGTCATTTAATAGTAATAAGTTCATTTATTAACCAAAATATGCTTACATTTTTTAACTGTAGCTGGATTAATCGTTTAGTATTTGTGTGATAATACATGTGTTCATTTCTGTTACTTTTGTTCCTCATTCTCTAAGAAAATTTTCGTTTTGTGAATGTGTTGAAAGTATCACGCGCATCATCAAACATCATGTTAGCCATGTAATGATGTCATGTTTGACATGACGTGAAACGCTTTGTGGGAACCAACAACTTGTACATCCACCGAGTTTTCGCATTGATAACATATTTTAACCGGTGCAGTAAAATGTATGTCAACTTTATCCGAATATAGAGCAATTTAACGCCTTTAAACGTGGAAAATTGTAGTTGTGCGTTTTATGACGAGATGGCGGTTTATGCCCGGAGTCTAGTGAACTATATTAAGTATTAATATTTAATAGTTGTATTTCGTGCCTTCGGGGAGTTTACGTGAAAATAGTGGTAAATACATTTCCCACTCACCTTAGCGTTTATTATTGATTCCGAGGACGTAGGGCGCATTTATCTGTGTCTTTTTCAACCCCTGTCCGCAATTCATTCCTGTTTTATAAATGATGTTACACATTTAAATTTATTATATATTATCGTCTGTTGTCTTTTTCTTGTGTACCTTGGTGGCTAGTTGTGTTGGCCTTGTTTCCCGGGCGGCTAGATTCAATTACACTAATGCGAGACCCACTTCTTTGTTTTTAACGTTGTTTGTGCGACGTCGCTCTCCTTTTCTCTCATTTGTATGTTCATTAAATGAGACACCTGTTCGATGCAGGGACTACTACCGTTAGCGAAAATGCTGAATTTGATTAAATTAGGGACTGTATTAAATACAGTACTTTGCTAATTGTCATAGTGGTCGCGTATATTCTTTTTATGTTCGTGCAATGGCTGAAAAGTTTGTACGCAGACGAAGTAACAGTTTTGTTTTGTTGTACGATTAAATTAACACCCAAACGATTATTTAAAACTATGCTTTTGGCAGACAAGAGCGTAAAATAATTTTTGAAAAGTTTGTTAATCAAGAAAATTTTAGTTGTAAGTATTACATCTTTGCAATTCATACGTTTTATAAACTACTGACAAGGGAAGGTCACGATACGTTGTCGATAGAATTTGATTCCGGCTGTGTTTATTACATCAAGGGCATCAAAACTAAATGTTTTCCAGAGCTATACGTGCCACTGGCCATTACCTTCTGAAAAATAGGGAAAAACTCAATAGCTGATTAATAAAAGTAATATTTGCGATCGCGTTGGCCATGAAACCGTAAAAGACAAAATCGAAATTCTTCTATTTACCAATGCGCGCATCCTTTGCAAGTAAAATGGTGCAAAGTTTTTGAAAAAATCTTAAACGGTTCCGAAGAAAAACGCAAAAAACGAGGCCTTTGTAAAAACGGTTTTCCCTATGTTAAACGCTTATGCAAGTCGCATAGATATAGTAATACAGATATGCGACAACTACTCAATACATAGCGCTTATACAGGGGTTTTGTTTTTGACGTTTTTCTCCGGAACCGTTCAAGATTTTTTCAAAAACTTTGCACTATTTTACTTGCAAAGGATGCGCCTATTGGTGAATAGAAGAATTTCTATTTTATCTCTGACGGTTTCATGGCCAACGCGATCGCAAAAATGACCTTTTTGTGCCAATTTTTCAGTTTTTTCCCTATTTTTCCGAAGTTAATGGCCAGTGGCACGTATAACTCTGGAAAACATTTAGCTTTGATGCCCTTGATGTAATAAACACAGCCGGAATCAAATTCTAGCGACAACGTATCGTGACCTTCCCTTGTAAGCTTTTGTAAAAAAAAATTTAATCCACTCTAGGCAAAAATTCTCGTTAGTTTTTTAGGTATTTTTCATATACCTATGTATTTTTTAATGCTTACTTTGTGGTAGTCATGGAAACCTAATTTTGCCTCTAGCATTTATCAAACTTATTTTAACAAGTATTGAATATTTTAAAACTTAACTTCAATATTTAAATGTTTGGTAATGTCTAAAACTGCTTTTAAGTCTTGTATTAGCAAAGCTGCTCATTTAATGGGGTAGATTTTTGTGACACTTAATATTTATTCAGAAATTCTTCTAAAAAGTAACTTTTTATGTGCACAGAGGCAAGAGCTGTTTGTAGATTACACAATTCGAGCGGTTCGCTTTTGTTTTTGTTTGGTAAAGAGTGAACTCGACTAAGAAAATTAACTTTGAAAATTTAACCTTTGCTTTCTCGCGTTTACACTTTGAATAGGGAGATTAACGGGATCACAAACACGGTTGATTGACACCCGTTTTAGGATCATCACCTCCAGAAGCTCTAGTTGCTTTATACAATCTCGATTTGAACATTAACACAGACAGACAACCGTTGAGGCTCGTATTTATTTTGCCTCATACGAAATATCCTTGTAATTAAATTCGTTATTAAACGTTAAATATTTCAAGGCGTTAAAAATGTATTGTTGTTCAATATTGAGCAAAAAAAGACGCCAAACATTATTTAAACAGCACTTTATAGAACTAAAAATGGCTCTCTTTTAAAACACCACCACCTGTTTAATATTTTAATATCGTAACCAAAGTATGGACCGTTGATTATAAAAGTCCATTGTTCTTTGTTTCGAGATATAAAGATTTGCATTTTAGTCGATTTATAAATACTGATAAAGTCTACTAAGATTGTTCACGTTTCTACGAATTTAGGCGTATGTCAATTTATTAAACAAATATTTTTTTGAGAATTTACTTAAGCAATATTTTTGTTTTTGGGCCGTAAATGGCCCGGGTCATTTTTGTGTTATTTTGAGATATAATTGTTTTGCATTTTAATGTGCATAAAAATATTTATTCTAATTATAGAGAAATTTCACTTATATTTGTTATCTCGGTTAGGTACTTACATTTGTCTCAGTATACATAATTTCGCACAGACGTAGCGAATCGCCATTTTTCATTACTGTAAAGTGACTTAAGCCACTTTGAAAATTAATAGTTTATGAAAACTACGGGCTTACGTTGATTTTGTACGATCGGTTCACACTAAATTATGTGCAAATTATTTGTCTTACTATGGCATCATGTATTGTATCAAAGAAATTGCATGAAATATTTCATATGACTCCATAAGAAAAGATAACATTATGCTCTGAAATGGATGTAAATATTTCATTGCCTAAGAATGTATAAATAGTTCTTTTGCCGTCGTTAAAATTCATCTGTATTTAACGGAATTCCCTGAAGAAAATAAGAAAGATAACCCATATCCCGTAGGTTCGTGAAAAACTCGCCATTTTCAAGACTTAACACATCTTAACACTAAGCTGCTTGAAGCTTTTAGCACTAAAGTTTCATCTTTAAGTCGACATATCCATGCAGAAATGTACGTAGTTAATACGAACCCCGTTTCATTGTATATAAAGTATCAAAACGTTCCATTCAACAAAGTTTGGCCGGGGACATGTTCAATAATCCAAGTCGTTTTGCCAGTACTCGCTTCTTTGAGCAAAGTTATCCTGTACGCCATGCTTACATACAGCTGAAGCCGCGTATGAAACTTTGATGACGGGACACGTTGGGGACGTACTAGATGTCTACAGGCAAAAACAACTTCATGGCATAATTCAATGTAACCTCGTAAACAGCTCTCATTTCACAGATTCAGGGTAACATAAAGATGTCACGTGCAAAATTTGCTGCCTCGCATCTCCGTGCGCTTAAAGTTTCTTCACACGAAGCAAAGAAAATCGTGTAGTGTTGGAAAAAAAACTTACCAACAAATTTTGCACGCCCTTCAACATCACCTTCTTCATTAAAATTAAAGACTGGAGGACTGAAAACATATTGCATCTCGATATTATGTACATCAAATAATTTTGGCCTGTCAATTGTTTTAAAGTGAAATCTCTCACTAAATTTGTTGTTTTTTATGAATAGAAACATTAATAAAATGTAGCTCTATCCAAAAGTGTGCAAGTTTTGCAACCGTATGGGTCATTTTCCCCAACTAAAATAAGCAAGGATGTACCTTTCAAGACTATTCTTTTAAGTTAGTTCTGATTTATCAGCCGACAAACCTGCTCCCGTGCATTCAACTAATCATATCGCGTAACAATAAATCTTGGCCGGAGTCTTGTTACATTCCGTCAGTTCACCCCCGGAATATCTTTCGCAGAACTTCATGTACGTTCAAATTACATCACAACATTGTCTTAATACAACGCAACTATTATACTGAAGGCTCTATAATTGGTCTAATTCCTTCACCAATTTGCGTAGTAACTGAGACGTATAGAGATCTTGCCAGAAGATCTGAATTGAGCTAATGATTGCGACACGTGTGCTAGAGGTCATACGATTTACACATCCAAAGTTTGGGGAAATATGTCGTACAGAGAAAAAAAGAACAGACCCAATTAATATTTATGATTTTTATCCGAAACTCGTGCAGTTAATCCAATTAAAAATAGACAAAGTTGCTTTTGAAAAGTAGAAGAATTAAAAGAAATGTTTATTGCTCTAAAGAACTTATAAATTTTGGAAAAAATATCTCAATCTTAATGTGAATCAATGTTTTTTTGGCTTGAAGACATATTTACATTGTTGTTATCGTTCGGTTTTTTGCTTCGACGACAGAGTAAGAAGTCATTTCGACTTGACTTCTGATGTGGGGTGAATGTGTGAAAGATGCCGCCACAAAAACCCTAATCGGTTGGCGCACGTGTTCATAGTGAAGTAATTTTTAGCGCGCATGTATATTTTAGTAACCATACGGTATATATTTCATGATCTAAATTCTCTATATAACCTGGGGTGACCTATAAATTTATTTCGGCATTAAAAGCTCCGAAATTCCTATTAAAAGTAAATAATGGACCCCCAGCGATGTAAATAATTCATTCCTTATTATAGGGGCACAGTTCGCCCGCATGTGTGTCCCATTTTGTAGTGTGTTCTGTGCCACTCTGCCTGCTACCTACCGATCATTCATTTAGCCTGCATTATCTGCTAAAATTGATGTCGCTAGTACGGTATTGATTATGTATAAAGTTTGCCATTACAGTCAATAAAATAATAGAATACCGTAAAATTTTCATGTACATGTGTTTATGAGCAATAATGGTAATAACACTCGCCATATTCGGTTTGTTTGTCATCATATTTTAGCAATAAATTTTGATTAACCATTTAAAAAAAAATTGCGGTTTTAATTGTGTTCTACCATAAATCATGTGGACACTGTTTTAATTTTTTAATTTACCCAAACAGGACTGTTGTATAATATGCTCGACATAAAAAGGTTATTATCTTAGTATTGGATCGTAATTTTAGCTTTTTTTGGGTTTAAAAAACAACAGTTAACAATCATTTTCACTGGTAAATAATAGTTTTGCATTATTTATTTTACTAAAACAATGTTTTTCACAAAATTTTGCGTACATTTTCCGGCATTGTTTGACGGTTATTTATTTATTGGCGTATCGAACCACATTCATTCAAATATATTGTATAACGGCAGTTTTAATACACATTTTAATGGACCGTACTTTGTGAAAATTTAATTAGAGTAACATGACTTTATTAACAAAAACTTGCGCTATGGATTTTGTGTATCAACAGGTAATATTATCTGAGATTTGCGCCAATCGTGAGCATGATTATGGATAACTTCAATATCTAATAGAACAACCAATTTGTATTACTCCGGCTTTGTTGTTTTCACAGCGTGGGTTGTATTAGCTAACTTCAAGGTATTATAACATTGACGCCAATTTCAGAGCGAGCATATTATTACACCTTGCTACATTCACAGGGTAGGTACGCTTCTAGCCAAAACGAATTAAATCAAATATTTTCGCTTGGCAAACATAAAAGGATTTTACTAAAATTCTATCTCGTTACCTTAAATATACAACATGTCCTGATATGTGGATAAAATATCTAAAATGAAAAGTAAACGTTTAGTTGTGATGTAGCACGAGGGGGTATAGATAAGTTTCTGGCTTAGCCTAGAAAAAAAAAAACTACGTATCCCTGTTTTTTTTTGGCAACAAGTGAGTTGTGACCAGGGGCGTTATCCTACAAAAACATGTACTGGTTATTTTTTTTTACATACTTTTAGGTATCTATCTTTTAATTCATGTTTAAAGCAACAATTTTGAATTTTCGTCCAATTTTCACTCGTAAAATTGTCCATTAAAACTTGGTTGTTAGATATTTCTGCATGAAATTCTATTTTAAATTCGCAAAGACGAGAGCAAGAGAGGTTAGTGCACTTACAAACAACAATATAATGACATAAGCATAAACAGTTACATAGTTACTGTTTCTGCCACATACCTATTCCTCACCAAAGCAACTCGAGTATTGCAGAATATTTTAATTCAACTGTATCTAATTAGATTTTGTTCCCTTTCCTTTATATTATCAACCGAAAACAAATAAAAAACAATTTCTTTTATAACCCTGTCGTTTCCTTCGCAAAAAAAGCATTAAAACTTTGGATAATTCGTTTACAAAAGACTAAATAGGTTATATTTTAATTGCCGCGTTTCGCATTGCCCGTGATGTTAATTAGCAATTACATTACGGAGAGCTTTTGTTTATTTATTTTTTTTATCTCCCCGGGCATAAATGTGTATTTGCTCTCGACTCGAATTTGCAAAATGAATTAAAATATAATTAAAAAATCAGCGTGAAATGATGAAAAAAGGGTTTGTGTATAGTCGGATTATCAAGCAATATAATAATAAAGTGATGAAAATATTTATTTGTTTTTTTTTGCGTTTCGGTTTATTTCATCCGTATTATCCGCAATTAATGAAGTAATTTCGTGATATTTATTCGACTGTTTTTGTTTGCCTTTACGGATTTTAACTAGTGTGTTGTTAGTTGTTATGATTTTAACGAATTTATGTGGATTAACTTCAATGAACTTATTTTAAATACTTATCGATTTAATGCGCTTTTCCAAACTTATTTCCTATACTTATTTGTATGAATAGTGTTCTATTGATGATGAAAAAAAAAGTTTTGATAACACTTTTTGATCATGGTTGAATTGAAAAAATGAACAAACATTAATGTATTTAGTTAAGGGCTCTATTTGTGGTCTTATGATTTTTCGTTATTTATAAATCCATTTTCCCCCCACTAAATATTTAAGAAATTTGTAAAAATATGCGAAAGGGAAAAATGATTGGTACACAAAGGATTACAGTGGTAAATCTAAGCCAAGTTTACACTGTAGTAGAAGTAAATTAAGGTTGCATTAAAGAACAAATTTCCATAAAACTATTTTATATCTGTTGTTAAATGAGTGTACATTCATATGTGTATTTACGTGGCTAACTATGTTAAGTAAACTGCTTTGAAATAAATTATTTTCCAGCGAAACTAACTTCGTTTAGTATTTAATCAATTTTTAAATGTACTTAACTAACTTTAGTTCCAGTAAAACACATTGAAAATTGTTTTAAATTGCGGTTTATGGTTTATTTTTCCTCTAAACTTTGTCCTTAATATTTTTGAATTAATCTGCTAACTGATAGTGCGTTTTTGTTATCATGCAAGACCCTTTGTTTCGGCTTCGTAGTAAAATATGTGTACGGCTGTCTAGTATTTATGATTTGCGAGATTAAGGGGGATCGTATTTCTGAACCTCGCTCAAAGATGCCGCTGCAGTTATTATTTTGCCAATACGTGCACAACATATTTTAGCTAATCATTTCTTGGAATACGTTTTGTGTGCCTTGCTAATTTTAATAAGCTGCGTGCTGGGAAGTTAATTAAACAATAAGAACTTTTGATGAATTATTTTTAATTGTTTTGAGAATGTTGTAAAAAATTACCTAGAGATTAGGTATTGTGTTGCAAACATTGTGAAATACTTTTTTGAGTATCGCAATGTAATTCTTTTGTTGATAAACATTTACGCAGTATGCTTAAAAAAGGTTTTATCATTAAGCCGACTGTTTAAAATTCATTTGCGTCGTTTCGCCCCTTTGTATTTTATTCATTGCTAAAGTAGATCATCATTAAGTAATTTGCCCTCTTATTGATATTATAGTGCAACATTATACAGAGCTTATTATTTTTCTATTTCAATGTAATTTTTGTTTTTAAATCATTGTTAAGGTTGACAAAGAAAAAACATTGTATTTAAAACCCCCATATATAAATAATGTTTGATATAAAAATATTATTATCCCTCTTAATGCTTTAGTAATAACCTGACGTACATTGTAATGTTTAATACCGTACTCAATGCATGATATGGCATCAGCAGGTGTTTCGTAGAACGAGGAAACAATATGTTCAATGAAGCATAATGTCGCAGCATTGTTTCGCTAAACGGTAATGGGCAGTCACTGCATACGATGAAGGCAGAATAATGCTATATTGGCACTGTAACATACATAATAATAGCCCTGTACCTTGTAGCTGCGTTATATTTTTATTATCCTTGTAAAGTATTGCTGACAGTTTCTAATAAGTTTTATAGTTTAATTTTATGAAGGTTTGACACAATGTTTTGTTGGCGGAAGTCTATTGTTTTAGCCCTGTAAAGTCTTCTTAAGATAAAAGAAAAATCACGAGTTTTGAGCTAAAAACGTCGCAGTTGATTCGTTAGCAGAAAGGTGAAAATAATAAGTGACATAGAAAAGATCACTCCAATAATTTCAGAAAGTACTTGCTCGTGGATTAATTGTTTAATTTTTTTTTAAGAGCTGCAAAGAATTGTTTTTGGTGGTTTTTGAACAACATTGTATGTACAACCACCAGGCACTTCCAAGTTCAGCTCTCCTAAACTAATATATGGTGCATTGTGATCGACTGGTGTGTTCGAAACTTGCGATATATTCACTGTAAAAAATTTGAGTTGCGGCAAAAACGTACATTTAAGGATTCCCTGCAGAGGAGTATTGCGGCTGGCAGCCGGAATATATCAGCTTATTCCTTGAGGGATGGAACGGCGCGGAAACCAATCGCGTGCTTAACACCGACATGAATTTCACGAGTGAATTCATTATTATATCTCGAGTATTTTTGGCTTATTAATGCTATCGACTTTGTATCGATTAGGAATTCCAGTAAAATAAGTCGCCAAAAGTTCCAAATGTAAAACCTTGCATTTTATTTTGGCAACAAGTTTTGCAATGTTCTTTATATTTTAATAAAATGCTTTTTCACATTTAATTTGTTTAAAAACGGCCTAGTACAATTTTTTTAATAGTTTTTCAAAATTTTTAAGAAGTTCCAAGTGCATTTTGCATTTTATTTTGTCAAAAATTCGACAGTTTTGCAATGTTCTTTATGTTTTCCAAAAATGTTAAGGACACCCTGTTTAATAAATTTCCACCTTTAATTTGTAAAAACCGCTCTAAACCGAGTTTATACAGGTGTTCAAAATTTTGAAAAAGTTTCATGGGTGTAACTTATAATAACGTACTGTGCTTTTAATTTGATTTGAATGATTTTGAGCATGTATATCAAAATTAATAACAAGAATGTTTGAAAGAAATTTGGACCGAAATGCTAGTAACTAATTATTAGTTTTAAGTTTCTGCGATTCAAGATATTGCACTTTATAACTTAAAATCGGTTGGTTTTTAAGATTATCGTAAAAGTAAAGATTTTAAAGTGTTTTTTTGTGTTAGCTCTTTTAGACATTGTGCGATTTCATACTGTAAAAACTTGGTCAAAATTAAATTGTACGACTTCCGAGTACTTACAAACACTCTTTGATTTGATAAGGCCAACCTTGAAACCGACCTTCACCTTGCATTTGTTATATCATTTTCACTTTCGCCGCAATGGCAGACCAGACGGTGGTACACCATGACCTGCGACAAGCTAATTTCATTCTTCACAGTCTATCTGTCTCGGGTATTTAGATTTGTAGAACACTTTCCGTTTCTCACGCTATGCCGGTTATCTCTTCGGATTCGCGATGGTGTGCTCGCGTGTGATACAGGCTTTGGCCGTCAACCTGACCGGCCGGTACCAGAAGAACCTGGAACTGGTTCCGCACTTCCATAGGTTGCATGCTCGTTATGGAGGTGAACGCTCGCTGGAAGGATGTTTGTTTGTCTATTACGCTCGTTAGTTTCTTTGCGTAGGATGGATTTTATTTTACACGAACCTGTTACGTTTGCCATCTGTTATTGTTGTAAATCATCGTTACGTAATTTCTTTTGTTATCGCCTTTAACTGTATCGGATACCATAAAGCGTCCACGTCAGTAAAAATCTGTAACTAAATCCGAATAACGATGTAATAGGGAAGTTATAAACGTCCTTTGCAGAATGTTGTGTAGGTTGCATACCATGAACTTGGTCTTGTACCTGCAAGACGTCGACAAATTTAGAATAAAAAGCAAATTCCGGACTATTTCGATGCTGTAAATGGTTTTTTGTGCTGTAAATAAATCAGTGACTTGGTACAAGAAGTCCAAAGTAATTTTTTTCGATCAATTACTTAGGTAACCCAACAATTTATTTTATTTTATTTGCTTATATTAAAAATAATGATTATTCGTGTGGCTATAGACATTCCTTGTGCCAAGTCGCTGAATTACCTTAAGCTTTTTTAACCAAATAAAATGCTGTCTTTGGTGGGTTGTTTCTCTGCGTTTCCTCTCTAAGTTTATTTAAATTACTAAATACTTTTTACGGCAGTACGTTGGCATTTGATATTTTGAAAGACGCCGATAAAATTTCAAGGACCTCTAAGAAATACTTTTGTTTAATTAAAAATCGTCTGTATAATTTTGCAACATCGATAGCTTTAATGATTTTTTTATAGGCGAGGTTCGTGTGAAGCTAAGTGACGAATTTTCGGTTAAACAAGTGTAAAAAATATTTATTAGTACCGGTTTATCGCATCGCAACCAATCAGAATGGAAGCTTTTGGTGTGTGTGTGTTATTCGCAAATTTTTAATCAGTATTGTTAATGATATAACCCCTTAAGTTTTAAAAATTGAATGATTTTGAAATTAATAAAATCGAACGACAAACCCAGTTAGATTGAAAGTCCAAGAAAGAAAAGTATCTCAATTCTACGATTGTCTGTAGTAGCCTGGAGGTCTGAGGTTGTGAATGCTAAATCGAAATTTTATTTCCAGAGCAGATATTCGTTTTGTTTTTAAGAAAACTTAAAATTAACAACATAGGCATTGTACTTTACCTGTTCCAAAGTCAACTTTGACTTACTGATTTGGTATTTACAACGTTTTATTTGCCACTTTACCTGTGTGATAATAATTTGCATTAATTATGTCAAAAAGAAAACAGAAATTTTGTTATGGGCACTGTATTTGTTATGATTGCCTACTACAACACTAATTGTCTATAGAAATGGTAAACAAAATTTTAGCAATACATAACGACTATTAATTTGTTCGGAAACAGATTAAAAATATTTTTTTTAGCTCTTCAAAGTTTTAAAAAATTTGTGTATACAGGGTGAGTCACGACGGACGCGTCGGAGTTTTATGGCAAAACGGTTTATATTTTCCAATTTCTGTCGCTGTTAGATCATGTAAGTCAATAAGGGCTACATTTTAAAAATATTTTCAAACATACAGGGTGCTCCAAAAAAGAGTGGCATATCAAAGTTATACTTTTTCTTATGGAACACCATGTATATTTTTACATTTTTGGATTCCTCTTTAAATTTAATTCAAAAAATGTATAAGGTTATACGGGTCTAAGGTCAACCGTTCTCGTGAAAATTGCATTTTCATGAAAATACAGTATTTTCAAAAATTTTCAACATTTAAAAACTTTGAGAAGTCTGAAGAAATTCGCTTTTAGATAAGGTTGACAATAGATTATGTAACACTTTGCACCACCTACATTTTTAAAATATTGTACAGGGCGTTTTTTACGCTCGGTCAAACTTGTGAAACTTTAAACATCGATAACTCATTTTTTTTAAATACAACACCCTATATTTTTTTACACCGTCTTATAGAAAATTTAATTCTCTTTCAAAAACATTAAGGCTGTTTTTCACCTAAAATTGATATTTTCCGAGATATCGCGATTTTATTGTTAATTATTAGGGCAAAGTAATATTTTCAAGTAGGCTATGAAGGTTGACCGCGGTAATTTGAAACAATTGAAAGAAAAAACAAGACACTTATAATTTTATTGTTTGCCTACACATTTTTGACTTTTTTTTATAAGAAAGTTGTAGATTTACCATTTTTACGTTTAAATATAGGTTTCTCATCAGGGCCACAATATTTTTCATATAATTGAGTTTGATCGTTTGCCAAGTCCTAAAAACCGATTGATAATGTATAAGGTACGAGAACGGAACGCTGATTAAAAAAAAAAGTAATACTGACTTGTCTAATTTTACATTTAAAAAAAAAATACATGTTTGGTACTGTTTTCGGTAGAGTGTCGTAGTATCGTATCGTAAACAGACAAAAAATGGTTTATAGGATTTAGTAATTATCTTATAACACTGAACCAATAAATAAATGCATAAATAATTTTAAAAAATCTCTATTTAAACGTAAGTATGGTAAAACTACAACTTTCCTATAAAACTATGTCAAAAGGGTGTAGTCAAACGATAAAATTATGTGTCTTGTTTTTTCTTTCAATTGTTTTAAATTACCGCTGTCTACCTTCATAGCCTACTTGAAAATATTACTTTGCCCTAATAATTAACAATAAAATCGCGATATCTCGGAAAATATCAATTTTAGATGAAAAACAGCCTTAATGTTTTTGAAAGAGAATTAAATTTTCTATAAGACGGTGCAAAAAAATATAGGTCGTTGTATTTAAAAAAAATGAGTTATCGATGTTTAAAGTTTCACAAGTTTGGCCAAGCGTAAAAAACGCCCTGTATAATATTTTAAAAATGTAGGTGGTGCAAAGTGTTACATAATCTATTGTCAATCTTATCTCCAAGCGAATTTCTTCAGACTTGTCAATGTTTTCAAATGCTGAAAATTTTTGAAAATACTGTATTTTCATGAAAATGCAATTTTCACGAGAACGGTTGACTTTAGACCCATATAACCTTTTACATTTTTTGAAGTAAATTTAAAGAGGAATCCAAAAATGTAACAATATACAGGGTGTTCCATAAGAAAAAGTATAACTTTGATATGGCACTCTTTTTTGGAGCACCCTGTATATTTGAAAATATTTTTAAAATGTAGCCCTTATTGACTTACATAATCTAACAGCGACAGAAATTGAAAAATATAAACCGTTTCGCCATAAAACTCCGACGCGTCCGTCGTGACTCACCCTGTATATACCCTTGGAATTTAATGTGTTGTCTCTCCAAAGTAAATCAATAGAAATACTGTATAGACCGTAATTTCCTGTGACATGAAGTCGATAATAGCAACAATTATAAATAACCGTTGTTAAATGTCAGTTAAATGTTGAAAATCGAATCGGCACTACAAGGAAACACGTTTTAAACTGTACATCCGCGTTTTGCCTTCAACTGACGTTAAATTATATTAGTCTTGGCAGGTAAAAATTCGTTGCAGTATCAACAGAATGCAACCTAAATTCATTCCGCAATAATAGAATCGCGAAATGAGCAACAAGTTAAGCACCTGAGTTCCGGAAATACACGCCATCATACTATTTCCGTTCAGCCTGATGACGCTGCCCTTCGCCGTGGTGGTAGGGGAAAAATTCCGGATGTTGGCCATCTCATGCTTTTCAAATACTTCCGTTTGACTCGGCGGTTTCAGACGGCAGAACAAAATCGACGAAAATGTGTTGGCGTGGTCTAGTTTTCGCGACGCTTTTTCCACGATGAAGGAAAGAGACGGCAGGCGTCTTGAGTTTGGCGAATTTTGTTCTGACGTGCTTTCGATTATTTTTCTGCGGTCGTTATATCAACTACTTTCATGTTGTCGTTATTTTTTTAAATTTGTTTTCATTGCTAAATGAGCTATGAAATATGGAGAAGATAGCTTTTTGCTCCGTGCACGAGGAGAAGAAAAAAAGATTTAATGGCATTTTATTTTTAAAAGAAACGAAACAAGCTTGATGTAGTTACTAAACGTTTTAGAACATATTTATAATGATACAAGTTCGTCCTTTTTGCTTGACATCTTTATAAAGTCCACGACTTTAATATAATACACCCTCTTTTTTTCTCTACTTTGTATGTGTAAGGGATGTCAGTAAAGATTAAATTAACTGAAAATATTTTTTATTTGTTTTTATTTATCGGCAATTTCAGTTAATAATTAGGAGTATCATGTATTTAATTTAAATTGGCAACGTTTAAAAGTTTTCCAAAGAGTTACTGTAATAATTTATGTTTTAATAGTAACAATATTTATTTTAAATAAAGTAGTCGCTGCAAGAATTTCTTTTCCATCTAATTTTTAACTAGATTCAGGATGTTCAAGGATATTACTACAAGAGATCAATATTTTTTGAAAATCTTTGTCGTTTCTATATAAAAAAAACAAAATGTCCTTAGTTCTGCAGTGGCATTTATTAAAGTTGAAATTTCGACCTTGTATCTATCCACTTGGCTGAGAAAACCGAGTGTCGAATAATTTCATAGTCTAATGCTAATGGGTACTTTTGTTGTACCAATACACATCGAGAAATATTAGCGTCGTGTAGACTTCTTCATTTTTCAACGATTAATTTTAAGGTCGGCGGACACGGTGCGTGTTTTCCAATTGTTCGGATGCAAACAGCGGAACAAAAGAAGAACGCAGTTGTAACTTTTGTTTTATTTAGCTTCGTACATATCTTACCTTACAATGAAAGTTGGACAATCATTCATAATCAGAGATACGCTGTTTATCCAAGTTTGAGCATATTTTTAACGACTACATTCTGAGTATTTGTTAGTGTATACAGTAGTTTATTCTTATTTTGTTTGATTTATTTTTATTATCAACGTCATGCAGTGCTATATGAAAGTGTGTTAATGCATCGAGGTATTGACGTAAAGTGTTTTTTATTCAAACATAAAAAGAATTGATTTTGTTTTGAAACTCCACATGGGAATATTAAAGTGGCAACTGTAATGCGTTTTTTTCAAGTAGACACGAAGAGAACACATGCATACCTACACACATACCTGCATGACAGGCAATCTTAAAGAGCATCGGTTGTGTATAATCTTTTTATAGAACGATTAGTTTAGACGTGCGAACGATGCAGACAATGATAGATTAGTGTGCCTAATTAAATCGGGACAGTTTTAATATAAAATGTCAACAGTTTCATTAAAATATAAACTTTATGACTCGTAAAATGTCTGGAACAGTAAAAATTAACAGAAATATGTTCGGAAAAGTAATAAATAATATTCTTTGGAACTAAATCAAGTCTTATAAATTTATTATTTACTATAACCTAGGCTTTGTGTGTAAAACCAATCAATTTTTGATTTATTCTTTAAAATACCTTTTTTTTTTCGAATGTAAATCATTGGTATAATTCTTTTTAGTAAAATATTACTCCAGCCTAAGTTGGTTTGAAAAATAACTCAAAACTATATATGTAATTATGTCTTTTATCGTTCTTTTCTTGTGCTCTTCAAATAGTTTACTCAAAAATAAAAACAGTAACAGCTCAATATAGAACTTATGGCCTTACTGAAAAAATATCTTCCATCGCGATAGTACCTTTAACTGAACAGCTTAAAAGAGTAAACGAATTTAATGGTCAATAGAGCAAATATTTTTGTAAGGCTTCGCTGAAATCGTACATGGGTGGTTTTTGCCGGAACGGATCAGAAAACTATGTAAACAACTAAAAATTCTAACCCGATTTACTGTATTAAAGCATCGATGTTTTGAGTATCAGTTTATAAATAAATGTTTGCTACAAAATGAAAATTCCACGATCCAATAAAAGTGAATTATAACTCGATTAAAAGGAATGAATATACATGGTATTTCTGAGTATTAATATGTTAAAAGCATTGTGCATATTCATGCAGCCATTTGAAGCACCTTCTATTCTTAGTATATAAATGTATAATTCGTTTTTGGACTTTTTAAATAGCTATTATTGAGTGAATACAATTAAAAAACGATGTAAATTATTACAGAATAACATGCGACTTTTTTATTGCTCAATTAATATTATTAAAGGTAATACAGAATGTAGTTTTGAAATATGTAGTAATATTTCAATAGTTTTTATGGCATATTCTTTATTTTATTGCAGTTAAGGAACTTGACGCGTTATTTTCATTGTCTATGTTTAATATATCATTTTTTTAATCCACGTCCCAATAGGATTGCCATGTTCAGAGTACCCCGTAATGGATCAAACAGTTAACTTTGAATAGTTCGATTCATAGTGCCCAAAGTTGGCAGGTTCACGGATCAATACCACTTAAATAAACGACGTTTGTTTTCGGCCTCATAAAATAATATATAAGTAGAATTTATGCACGGTAAAACTACGCATTAAGCAAGCCTAGCCCATCTACAACAAAATATTAATGCATGATTAATTGCGTTAGGTTAGCTGGGGTTAAGGTGAACCAAGAAAAAAATAATTAATTTAGATATTCCTTGTAGAGTGTCAAACTCGTCGGTAGATGGCGTTCAGTTTAAGGTTACAAAAGTTTGAAAGTTAAAACGCAAGTTTTCCGACAAAATTCGGTGTAAGATATAACAGCTACAAGTTTCTTTATTAATGTGAAATGTGGCACTATTTAAAGTGGTTGATTGACATTTTTGCTAGTAAGGGCTATGTTACAATAAACTAATGTGGTTTTCTTTGACAACTTTACAATTATTACTGATTCTCACGCAAAATGATTTAAATAGCTTGAAAATTAACGCTTCCTCCACCCATTTACCATGATGTTATCATTTATCAAGCGTAATTACATTTTTTATTTAAAAAAACGTATATACACCTTAAATTTAAACACACCCTTCTCATAATTCACAACAAGGCATAAATATGATAAAATATCATAGCGTGCTTACTTTAAAACTATAAATAAACTTGTCACGTTAACAGCTAACATCTAAAACGTTATGAATAAATTTGCAGAAAACTTTCCGTTTCTAGTACAAAGATTACTTATCGTTATAAATTTAACACGCCGAAATCACACAAGAATCTTCAAAGCTGTTGTAAAACGCTAAAAAATTCACACAAATAAAATTCGTTTTGAAATCTTGAAGCTCCTTTTGTTGTATCAAAGTTATTGTGCTTACTTCCTTCCATCGGCATTTTACCCTAAAACTAATAATTTTGTCCGTGACAATTTTGAAGATATTTCACATACCTAACGTCAATACCTGTTTCCAGAATCAATAAATACTCGATAGACTTGAGAAATAACAGGAACTGATTACATTTGTATTTTATTACTTGCAACTGTAAGTTGAAATCCCAGTGTGTCGCACCTTTGATCACCAAATAGATTTTTTAATATCGATCCAGGCATTGTTAAAGCTAATAACTCAATAGAAAAAAAGTTTATGGTTGGAGTACTTGAAGCGTCCATAACTATTCTATATTCCTAAACATGATGAGACATTTTAGTGACTAATTGCGTGATAAATATCCCTAGCTTTGGAGGATTGAAGGTAAATCATTTCTCTACGTTGTTTATCGTTAATGTATTTTTTTGTGTTATGTACTAACATGTAGTAATTTTTTCCGGAAAAGTTCTTTATTGTATGCGTGTATTAACACACACCGCGTTTTATTTATGACCATTAATGTAGACTATCCCCGAAGCTTATCAGTGTAGCCACCGATCTATCATCGAATATATTTGTAAGGATAATCAATCAAATTGTCTAAAGCACTGCCAGCGACCTCTTCGCCTGAATTCAAACGTCGCTTAGAGTTCGGGGCGACATTAGCTTGACTGCGAACTGTTGCAAAAAGGTTGATATTTAAAAAAAACAGACATATGAACGCCTTTAACCTAGATACACCCCAAAACTAAATTAAGCTCTTTATATTTAAATGAAAAATTAACCAATTTCAGCTTTAAAATAACGAAAAGATGAGTGTAAAGTTGAGTTGGGATTGAACATGAGGATGGGCGCATTCCATGGACCGCTTGAGGCGGATTCCATCCATTATTTTTATTTCATGGACTAGTGAGAGGCGCTTATGTCCCGTGGATCACGATGTATCTCACGAAATAGGATTTTTTAAATCGTGAAAATTGTGGGAACGTCGTCAGTAATACCACACACAAATAAACGTTTTAACGGCCGATTTGCAAACTAAACAGGCCTCAGTGGGTCCGAAAAAGTTCCTCAAATTAACAGGGCGTACCTTGAAGATGTCTCAACAGTAATATCGCACGTTTAATAAGCGTTAAAATGTTTTATTTCCTCTGGTACTTACCAAAGTGAGAATTTATGAGTCACCACACCTTGCGTGTTAAAGTATTTTGAACACAACCCAAGTTGTGTGTTTAGGACGAACAATAATACAATGGATAATAGTGTTGTCTAATTTGATTTATTGCTCATCTATGATCAAACGTAAATGTAGCCTTCTTAGATACGTATATTAAATAAAATAATTTGCTGTAGTTTAAAATTTGTTCGATTTTTTCCTAGAAAAAAGTGTAGAGACTGTAGTCTCCGCACTTTTACAATTTTTGTGAACAGTTTAAAATCGGTATTTAAATAAATAAATAACATGTGTGACAAATTTAAGCTATTTTCTGTAGTTTAAAATTTTTTCGAGTTTTTGTTTGGAACAATTGGAAATATTATACAACACCCTATGTACGGTGTATTATTTCGCTACTAAACCAAATTTTCTGTCAAAAATATTCAAGGTTTTTCTACCTAAAGTCAACTGTTTTTGAGTTAATACATACACATTCTCCACAAATGTCACATTTTTGAGTCCCATACAAAACAAAATATATCCATAGCTTCGTAATCAGTAAAGATACAAAATAATATTTCATACAAAACTTGTTCCCGCTCATTAGTTGCATAATCTAAAATAATTAACAACTATACCAAGTGTTTTGTTTTCGTGTAACAGTAAATTAATAATTTTGTTACGCCCTTCTCGTGTTAACGTTATTTGGGGAATTAATAGCGTGTGTAAGAGTTTTAAAACCATTTGCTTTGTTTAAAATAAATCATTGTTAAACTATTTATTCGCTCTTTTCTTCTATTGATTGAGAGCAAGCGAAATATTAATTATTTATCAACTTTCTGGATTGTTCAGTGAGGTTTTAACAAAGTGAACAATAAATAAACAGTTATGAATGTTTATTTGTTATTCACGAGGTAACAGGTATATGAAAAAAACTTCTAGAGGCACTGACCTAACAAATACTAAACTGCAGTTGCTGGTTATTAAACTTCGTTTTACAGTTTTTAGTCAAGTTTACGACCTCAGGGAAAAGCAGGCGGAGTTGCATTTGTAATGTGTATGAAGGATTGTTTGATTAAATGCCATTCTAGTATACTGAATTAGATAACGCTGGGATGGTTTCATAAACATAACCTTGATGTTTTATTTATTTATCTTGATTATAGTGGAATATTTTTGCTAAAATACGTGTATAAATTGTTAAAAGGTTTAAATTACTAACGTGTTAAGTTAAAAATGTTTGTCATTAATGGTTCTTAAAAATTATACACAAATTATGTAATATAGATGACTTAAATCAAAAATATACTTTCTTCTTTGTTAAAAATATATTGTAGAAATGGTAGAATAGGTTTGAGATTCTAGTCTCTTTATCAGTGGTCGTCTTAATAAAATAAATGTATAAGATAGCTACTGGCAAGGAGAAGAGAGTCTTGGAATGGAATTAGCGTAAATAGAGATAAATGTTATTTAATTTTACTTATTTGTCTTTATAATCTGTTATCATTAGTTATTCGTCTGCAGATATCCTTCGAATATTTTATTGCCACTATTCTCTCCTATTTTTATCTCTTTGGCTACTTATGTAATTTATAAACTTGTCAAATTAGGCTGAAATAAATTGCAATACATCCTGATAATTTATTTAGTTGTTGAAACTGTCTGGTGTTGTTTATGAATTGAGTATTCAGCGTTGACAGTAAGTTAAATTTTTGTCTTGTACTGACCTAAATTTCATTTCCGTTTGCAAGGTTTACATGGTGGCGTAACGTTAACAAGTTATTGAACCTAATACTTATTTCCAGCTGGAGTTTTCGCGGTTGGCAAAACTCTTTGTAAATTGGTCACGAATGCTGAGCCAGTTAAGGTCACCTTTTAATTGGGATAAATCCTTTCTTGGGTCGATTTAAGGAACGATCAATGTTTTATTGTGTCGTTTGTCTTGTTTTTGTACAATTTATATCCTTAAGATTGTTGGAAAAATGATGCAAATAAAATTAGAAGTTATCGAGGGAAAAGCTCTCCAAAGAAAGACCTTGTGATTATTCAAAACTTTAGAACAGAATTTAGTTTCAACATCAAGTAAAATATTGACTATTGCCTGCAGGATAAATTATTTGGTGGAAGTTTTTATGAAGTTTTAAAATAGTTTTCTAAATATTTGGGCTGTTACTTGAAAAAAAAAAAAAAAATAACTTGCAACCTTGTTAAGGAAAACTTGCAGTAGGTACTGTAATTATTAGACTATCAATAAAATTGTATAGCGTCTTTCTTTAAAGCAGTTTAACGTTACTTAAGCATCAAACTTAAATAAATACTCCGGCTGCAGTAATAAATGTACTTGGATAAATAAATATCCATTTTCACGTCGTTTTTTCTTTTATTCTGTTTCCCTTACATTGTAGTAACTATATTTAGGGTAGCGGCACGCTACAAATTCTCGCCGCCCAGAATAAAATCGCGTGTCTGCAACTACTTGTGACAAAACGGACACCAGTTGCATGTGGAATCGATTTTCAGTCGCAGAAGTTTGTTAAAATATGCGGACCGCGTTCCACTATGTCACGTTATCAAGAATTCCTCATTGTCTTTACGTTCCGAAATAAAACGCTTCGCGAAATGAAATATTAAGTATTCAATGCCCGAGAAAAAGGGTTCGATAGAAAATGATTTAATAACTGAACGTTATTATGAATGTCAATGGGCATCAAACTCGAAGGAAAATTCAGGTTTTGTGGATTTACGAGTTTCTTCGCGTAGTTTACAACAGAAACTTGAGAATATGTTCATGAATGTCATCATACTTTTGAAGTTTACGTAGTGTCTTTATTTTCACTTTAAGCTTTTTGTTTTCTTGCACACTTAAGCTGTATTATCGCAGCTTTAACTAATTTAAAAGAGAATTTAAAACTATGTTGAAGGCGGCTTCCCTAGCCGACATCCAATAAGTTGTTTGGGGGATTAGAGGTGACGTTTCGAATATCTTTATAGCTTATATCTTTATCCTTAAGAGTAGTTCCGAGGAATTTAAATCAAAAGTGGGAGTAACACAAAGGGGCACTTTAATTAAATCCAATGATTTTATAAAAACAAATAGTTTTGCTTCAATTTATTAGTTTGGTGTCTGCATACATTTTTCACTTGCAACTAATAGTGGAAATTAATTTCCTTGCGTATTGCGAATTACCTCACATAATTCACTGCTAGTTACAAAACTTGTGCCCTGTCAACGGATAATTAATTTCTAATGATCTACATGTTACTTACCCTTAATTTTTGTAATAAATAACCGGCAATTTATTAGTTCAGCCAATTAATTATGAACATAAGTATGTTATCGTTTGTCGTCCCCACAGATGTGGATGTTTCTAACCCACGTTCTGTGTGTCTGTGATTTGTGAGGTGCGATAACCGAACATTTTAAACATATGCACTTTTTTATAGTAGCCTACATGATGACTAATTGGGGTAATGCATAGATATTAGCCTTTAATTTGAAACTAAGTAGCCGATAAGGGTGTTAACAATTGTATTGTTTCGCCTGGGGCTGTGTTTTTATGTTTATTAAGATGGCGCCGTTGAGCAGTATTGCTAATTTTATCTTGTTCACGTACAATTTATTTTAAATTTGTAATGTATATATGATTTTTATACTACAATAATTCTACTAAACACTCTCTCTTGTTCCCGCGTGTTACAAACCGCGCAGTGCAAACAAAAATTCGCCTAGAATCGTTTGTGTAAATATGCAATATTTCATTGCAAACATATTTTATCTCGTCACGAAAGCTAAATATTAGATTTTCTGTGAGATTTTCTCGTATCTATGAATTCTTACAACGGGCTCCATTTTTCTCACAATCCCGCTATGCATGTATGGATCCAGGGTTTCACCCTCGGCAATTACCTTACCATTCCATCTCAAAATCGGACTCTACAGGCTGCCTTTTCAAACCACCGAAATAGCTATTTCTCAGAGGCGTAGGTCGCGTAAATTTAGTTTAAACACGAAATACGACGGGAAAAATTCGACTGTAATACGTTTTCGATATAGCTGAAATAAAGTACGGTGTATGGTCCATTTGTTAAACTATTTTAATGCTGAAACCTAGTACAAATAAACGCAGGGTGTGGTATCTTTACATTGCTTATCGATTTGAGGGGGCGAAGCGAAAATTCGCGGATTTCTAACCCATCTGAAATTTAAAAAATCACTATCTATAATGGTTAGTTGACAAGACCTTCTCCAGAAGTTCATTCTCTTGCTCTGTCTTCTAAATATTTAGACATGGTTAGCTCCGTATGTAACACAGCATTGTACAAAATATTTAACTATATGGATTTGTTTTTAAGGGGTTCCTTTGCTCCAAATACTGAATTTAATTGTCGAATTATTGCTCTCCCATTTCCTAATATATTTAAGATTCGGTATCCATTACATCTAAAGTTGAGGTCATGCCTAGATATGTTTGTTGTGGTTTGTTGTGAGGAATGTAAGGTTAGTTCATTTTGTTGGTGTCAGAAAACTGACAGGACTTAAACGTCATTGTATCAGTCAGTTAAAATGGTTGAAAATGGTTACGTGCGATGTGTTTGCTTGTCACAATTGTGCCGTGAAAATAAAAAAATCGCGTGTAAAACTATTTAGTTATCAAAAAATGAGTTTCAGGCTGAACATTGGTACAATAAGTGTGTTTGGAGGGATTTAATTTAATATAAAATGAGGTATGGAGTTGTTTATTTCGTTAGTTTTTATTTCAGTGTAGTGTCATGATGAATTTTATTGTTTTAAGGCGAATTTATTCCATTCGCCTTGCTATTGTATGCAATAAAAAGGAGCCTACAGTAAAATAAATTCAAAATTCATTTCTCTCAGTTCACTTATTGACGTTTTGAAGTAGTGATAAACGATAAATTTATATAAACACAATTATTCTAGTATGAATTTGTATCGTTGCTGTAATCAATATAATTCAGTGTATGCCAATTATAAACAGCACAATAAATACCAATATTATTAATTATGGTTAGTAAGTCCATAGAGATTATTGTAAAATGAATTATTACTATAAATGACTAAAATAAACTAAAAATAACAAAACAACCTTAACTCAAATATTTGTCACACAAAATGAGTTTACAAAACTTTGAGTAATGTATTCGCTTTCAATGCTTGTAGGCAGCGTTGAGATGTCAATATGAAGTAATTTAATCTTCTGACAAGATGACATTTAGACTAAGCAAAATACTATAGAATTACAAAGACCTAAAGGAAATGCTTTGATCTGGTTGTCGGGCTCGAATCACTAGATAAATAAAGAGTAGCAAATGAAATGTACATTGCCTAAAAGGATTGTGGTCCTAGGAGCGGTTGTTGATTTACTTGGAAAAATAATGTTCATGTAAGTTAACCCATAGAGTTACTCACTTATCAAAACAAATTTAATGGAATGCCAACTATTTTACGTTTGATAGTTAACTATTTAAAATTTGCTGTTGTGCAAAATTATTAAAGTAATCAAATAAGACGGAATTGTAATACAAATAAGTTTATTTTAAAATCACTTTTGCAGTTTTTTCCTTGTATAAAAACTCTGCCAGTTTATTTCGTTCACATTAATAACCCTTATCATCCGATTTCTAACTAAATGTTCATTATAAATGTGTGCTCCGGTTTGTACAATATTTAATTATTAAATGCTATTGTTTATTTCTTGTCATATCAGTAAATTATTGGAGTGGTTGGTTGTAAGGTACATCTCTAGAGATCTGCCTAATGAAAACATACTTAATGGCGCCACAAATTATTAAATAATTTTCCTTAATTACAATTTCAATTATTAATTTTCGAGATATCTATGAATTTTGATTTAAGAGTAGGTACCTATGTTTAATAATTCTCTGCTTTTGACCAAAATTTTGTTGTATATTAAATCGTGAATTATAAATATTTCAATGAAAAAAGGTTTTACTCAGAGCAGTTAAAAAAAATTAAATATGTTCTTTCGGGAGGTTTTAAATGTATAAATAAATAAAGTGTAAACTTGTTGAATTACAAAAAGAAGTCCGAGTTAAGTTAAAACTCTTTATACACTACCTAGCCTTTTCATTGAAAATGCTTCGAATAATCCATTTCAGATCTGAATACTTATTTTTTTTAAGTACTGTATTTTTAAATATGAGTATTTATTTTATTAAAGTACTTGGAATCTTAAGCAAACATTCAAATATTTATTTTGTTATCGTTAATAGATATTCATTTTCAATTTTCGTTTCCAATGCATGCCCCTGTGCTCAATTTTCATTATTATTGCTCCAAATCGGTTGATTATACGCATACAACATTGGTAAAATTAATTTCTGCTGCATAAAAATTAATCTTTTAATCCAGGCCACGGTATCTATGGCCAGTAACTTTTAAATCTGTGTTTTCCCGCAAACAATTTTTAATTAACATGTTCGATATGAGTTGCAGCTCTTTGAAATTAACATGCAGTGAAACACTGAAAATAAAATCGGCTAATTTCTACGTTTTTATTTTATTATCCAACTTTGTTTGGTGCGGTTTTGAAATTCATACAGCGCTTACAATGGGTTTTAGTAAAATTTCATTTGAATAAAGAACGCAAATAGAATGTAATAAAAGTTATATTAATATGGCTGTATATATATATGCTGTAGTTTTTAATAGTATGAGAACAATGACATTCATATTTTTCTAGATGTTATTTTTAAATAATTCTTAACAATAACATATTCAATATTAAAGTCAACCATTTTCATCAAAGAGTTTTGTAATATGTTCATGTAATTGATTGACTTGTCGATTGCTAACAAGTTAAGTCTTACCGTCTTCATTCGTTTCTCTACTTCCGTCGTCTTTTGCAAATTGGTATGATTTTTATACCCACTCGACTTCTTAGCAAACGTAAAAATAATCACCAACGCTATCAGTTTAACGTATTAACCAAACCACTGTCGTTATTATCCCTTATACTCTTGTTCTAAAATTAACTCAAGTATTTCGCTTTATGTTCCTGGGAAACAAGGAATTTTTCATGTTTTTATTAAGTACTGGCTGAATAGGACATCTTCGCAGATAATTAGTTGGCATTCATTAGGATTAAGCTAATTAAAATAAACCCGAAAATGTACTATGGCGTTCGACTAGACTATGGGTAAGCGAACTAAAGTGCTTTTGTATACAGCACTACTCCGATTTTAATTAAATTTTTAATCCCCTGAAAGTGCAACCTCTCTTTATAATTATGTTGGATTTATTTATTTTTGTTGTGTAAATTCACGTCGATATTGATGGAGAAATAAATACGGTTTATTTAAGTGCAGTGTTGTATCTTTTCTGATATGGTACTAAATAAAAAAAATTGTAGCAAAATAATATTAAAAGTTTCGTTTAGTATGTTTATTATTTGTTTTATGTATATTTATGTATCTTTTTTGTTGTTGCAGGTAATTATCAACTATTTATTAAACTGCAGAGAGAGGATTGGTGCATGATTACTAGTTAAGAATTGTTTCTGGTGAAAACAGTATGTAGCATAATTTATTTTTAAACGGTATTACCATTTTTGCACTCAATTAATAGTCAGAAACTTGAGCGTAGTTGGTTTATCTTTTTAATTGTATTGAAGATCGTGTATTTTCAATACGTTTCCTTATTTAAGAATGTATTTGTTTGTTTAAACAAAGCTTACGAAGTTTTGAAACGGTCAAATAGTAATAATATATTGTAAATAGGATTCATAAAGAACTTTGGCATTTTTTTAAGCAGCTTAGGTTAGATAAAAGCTTACTATTTTTCTATAATTTTATTGTGAATGTGCACTTTATATATACCTTTTGCATTCTCGTTAGTAACTACTTAAAAAGCATTTTTTTTTCTTTCTGTCATTTTACTTCCAGTCTTTGTAACGTTTGATAAACGTAAAATGATAAAATCTTTCTCGTAACGTGTATTAACAATTTAGTCTTTGCGAATTTAAATAACGAGTCGACTATGGGTTTTCTGAAGGGTTCGGCTAAAGAGTTTATATAAGATGATATTGAGCATGCTATTATAGAGTATGAATGCACCCGCCTTTCAAAGCACTCTTCGCCCTTGCTTGTAATCTAATCCTTCCGCGAAATGTGATTGATTTTCATATATTTTCCTTTCTGTTTATTTTTATTCGCAAAAAAAAAATATACCGTCTGTGCAGCAACTGGTTGAACCGCGGTACTCCTGTGTGTGAAATTCGCTGTGATCTGTGCTCGTCGAATTTCGCAAACGTGTAACGTACGGATGCATCGATCATACAATTAGGCAAAATTACATTAGTAATTAGTATTGAATTATCGATTAGATTACATATTGTGTTACATTGTAGGTTTGGTAGTTGTTTTGAATTACCGAATTAATTAGTTTTGTGATTCACAAAAGATATGGTTGTGCACTTGGGTAATTGGAAGCGATTCACCGCACTAGAAAATGGCAGTTTGAATTTCAAGCCGTGTTTCATTTGTCCGATTCGAGTTCGGTTATGGTTGCTGTCCATTTTATGGCGTAAAGAATTTACGCAATTCGCTTTTGTCATCCCCGCAAAGATTCTTAGCAGAATTTAAGTCATTCCATTACCGAAACTTTCAAATCTTGAAACCATTTTATCACTACTTTGGCTGTTTCAGGATTCTTATCCTGTTAAAAACCTTAATTTAACACTATTTTAACAATGAACTTCGCAACAGTCATCCTCGCTCGCAATGTGTTGTGCATTCATATTTTTTTAATAACGGATATAATGTTGGTGTCATATTGTTTCTTGTTCATATTGCACCGCGTTGGTTATCTTTGTTCTTGCAGGAAATCTAACACTTTAGGCGAGGTAACTTCACATTTATCACTTAAGATTGCCTCGAGGTAACTTTACACAATAACTGGTTGTGGTTTTATTATAAAAGCTAGAGAATTGTCGTGTCGTAGCGTCGTACTTTTAATGCGCCGTTTCATTACACTAAAAAGAGGAAAAGCAATGTGGACGTTACATGAGATTTTAATAATATGAAATACGTAAGTAGAAGAAAATTAATAATCTTTCCCTGTTGTTTTAGTCTGTCGACCTCATAGACTTGTAACCATGTAAAAACACAGAGGCTTTTTCAGTTACTTGAAGTTGACACGCGTGTTTATGGGACAATATTTTCGTACTGCGAAAAGCCTATTGAGATACAAATTTAATATCTGAAGCTTAATTTTGTTTTATCGTTTAGTTTGGAGATGAATTGTAGATTTTACCGCCAAGCGAACGCTTAAAATGCTTCCATTGTAATTTTATTGGAGCAATTTGCCAAGTAACAATTTGAAATGTCACTAAAAGGACCCAATTTTCACTTAAAAACGCATATTTTGTTAAAGATTAAGATGCACATTTTCCTATTACCTCTTTTAGCTACGTGCTTGGGCGAAGTCTGCTACAATAAACCACAAATATCCTTTAGAATTTTTTTAGCTTAATCTCTTGGAACGTTTATCATGAGTTTATTATTAAAACAGCTTTATGTAAGTTGTTAGTTTACATCCATTTTCCGCATTTTAATTCACAAACGAATAGCACAGAGGAGAGATTGCGACAATTATGTCTCAAAACGAATGTTTGTTTATACGTGATGTGAAATTTGATTTCGCGTATGAAAATGAAACTCTAATTAGAGATAAAACCTGCAGATGTGTTTTCCTTCTTGTTGCGTTTAGATTTTTTTTGCGTGAGAGCTTAAAATGATACTTGTTGAGGGGATTAGTAATATAAATTAATGCAAATAAATTAAGTTTTAAAGAGAATTGGTCATTTCCGCAATTAACAAATTTATCGAAGTATTCTCCAAGCTAAAAAAATAATTTGGAACTGTATACCAACATTTGTAATTAAAAAATCACTGCAACTTTTTTGCTGCCAAATTAACGCAACATTATTCTTCTAAATTTATTATGAAATGGAGTTATTTTCTCGTAATTATTATTATTTATTTAATCACGAATGCTATGATTAAAACGTATGGTAGCACAGTTGATCAACAACACTCAGTTATCTAAACAGCTTTAATCCTTGCCGAGAGAGGAAGGATTAGTTTGAGGGATGATATCATGTCCTTTATAAATCGATTCATAGAGGTAACGTGTTGACAAAAGGATTAGTGTTTTGAATTTTCAATTAATGATCGTAGACTTGTAAAAATATTGAATAGCAACATAGAAATCGCAAACAGAAGCAAACGAATTTGTTTTCCATATTTGTTTTTTGGTTCAATTTTTTAAATCTTAATTGAAAGTTTGATGTATAGCTGCTCATTACTTTTCCTTAGTTATTTAAATCGTATTTTTATGTTACATTCGCTTGCAGTGGCGATATTTTTCCGTGCGTGGTATGCGAAGAGCCCTACAGAACCAACAATAAGGTTGTTAACAATGGTTAACTCGCTACATAAGAAGTCTATATAATTCCCCACAAAACCCCATTCGGTTAGCGATTTTCGTAAATGACAGGTAGATTATTCGTCACAATTCAGATTGCGCCCTTGTTGTCGCGTGATAGGTGCACATAAAAACGTCTTACGAGGGGCACATTGTGATGATTTGTATAGGGGAAAATTACGATCGACAGATGTACTTAATTTTTGTGTGGCTATTTGGTTGTAACTGAAGATTTAACTTGTTTTTTAAAACAAATCAGGCCACTTTGGGAACTCTGAAGTTGTATGAGCTTTAGAGTCGGTTAAATGGACTAAAAAGTGTTTAGAATTTCGGACTTATTTTCAATTTATTATTTCAAAAATTAGTTAAATGAAACTGATTACAATTTTGCATCAACTGTAGTGGTTATACCTAAGCTTTAGAGTTGGTCAAATGGACTAAAAAGTGTAGAATTTTGGACTTTTTTCAATTTGTTTAAAAAAAAATTAGATAAATAAAACTGATTACAGTTTTGCATCAACTGTAGTGAATATACCCAAGCCTACCCAACTGGGGATGGCAAAAAAAATAATTTTAGCGAGATTACGTCTTGTTTGTCTTTTGGTCATTAACATTTCAAGAAAACTTTTGTTTCTCGAACATTTTCCCGTTATTATTAATTGCTTTTGTAAGAAACGTTTTCATATACAAAACTGCGAATGATTTATTGCAACTCTTAGCCGTCCAGGTGGCTGTGGCTTACGAATCTGATCTAGGTAAAGTGGTATTAAATCTTCCGTACTTAGCGTGCGTGCGCCCTTAAGCTCTCTCTCCGTATATATAATTATCCATCTTCGTAGTTAATTAACTTCCTCTTCGTGTTATGTCAATTAAATTTGCTTTACATTGATCCCTCCCCGAAAAGAACGTCGCACTTTTTAGTTCGGCGTAGTTTTATTATGACGCGACGGCACATTTCCAATGATATCGCCGTGGCGCAGATCCTCCGAGCCAACAGCTTCTCCATTAATAAAGTGAACGGGAGGTATCTTAATTAAATCAAAACAATATGGCCACGTGAAACCGAAATTAATTTAGAGACTCGTCGGATAACCGCCCTTATGTTGTGGCCGTGTACGGCGTTCGCACGATAACACACAGGTAACACATTGTAAGTCAAGAATGTAATACAGCCATTTTAGGGGGGACGTGTGATATGAGTTATACCAACGGCGACATGGCTGAGGTCTCGTATTTAAACTGTGCGTTTGGGGTTTGAGGGCGTCTGGATGTTGGCGTTCGCGAATTTACAACTTTTGTCGGTATGTCTGGCGGCCATTGTGCGTCGTTCCCTTTAATAATTTCATGTTCATGCGAAGCCATATTATACCTGCGTTGCCTGTAGCTCGCTGCGTCGTATATTAACGTCGATATTTCAACGTGTGAACGTGCAACAAGTTTTTTTTTAGCGTGGAAACTACATATCTGCAAAGTAATACTATTTTATTCAACAAAATCGCCCTAACGATCGTAAAGTAACTAAACTTTTGGGGGAAAAAATCTGCATTGTCTGCAAACCAGGCCTCTACAATTTGACGTTAATCTTTGTCCATTTAAGGCTTTTTTGAGCTCTGAAAATAGATAATACTCTGAAGTCACTAGAACTTTTCCAGCAACTCTTCTGCTCGCAAAATTTTTGGAACCGAGAAGAACCAACATTTTTTCACACTTTGGACATGTCTTTGGTCTTTGGATCACAATGATGAATACAGTTTTCGTCTATAGTAGGGGAGACCGGGAATGAAAGTAACACGGGTAGATTGTAACAGTGCCTATAGTTTCTTTAATTTTTGTTATATGTCGCCCTAAGCGCTTGTGCAATGTTCATTTACATCCACCTCCCTACTTAATATTACTAGTTTTCATCTGTCATAGAGGTTAAGTTTTTGCCAGCCAGAGTAACTATTTTCCGCCTAAAAGTAAATGCGTTGTGTCACCGGTCGAGTGACTTTTAGGCGATCTCCAAAAGAGGAACAAAAAAGTACCTAGAGATTATTATGTTCTACATTTTGTTGGCTATTGGTGGATGCAATACAATTTGACGTTGCAATCGTGGTTAATTGTGGATTACCTCCAATTAGTTTTGTGTACACTTGGGGTCAAAAGTAACAGTGTTACAACCAACCCCAATCAATGTTTTCACTTGCAAATGTACACTCTTAGCACATAATTGGGGCTTTTCTTCGTAGATGAGAACATACAAAACATGTCGGATTAATTTTCCAATTTGTTGTATCTTTTTGTTTCACATTTTTGAATATTGATAATGTGTATTTTGGAATCAAATATTAATTTTGTTGATGGATACTAATATATTTACCCAGTACTTACGAGCTGTGTAAATTATTTTGCCGTTACAACTCACCCCGATCAATGTTACTTTTAGCTCCAACGTTGAGGTTGTAACAGCTGTCTTACTACAGAAAAAAAAACATCTCACATTTGCTTTACGAAACATGAAATAAATACTTTGGAAGGAAGACAAATGTCCAATCTATCATTAAATCAATTTGGATGTTAAGTACTTGTTATCTTTATGAGATATTAAATAAAAACAAAAGAATGTTACTTTCATCCCCTGTCTGGACTATTAATGCGACCTAACAATTTTCACGTACCATCTTCAAATTGACTGCAGAACCCTCATTTGCCTTTTATCAGCATTTACATGTTTGGGAATCTTTTTGCTGATACCCAGCTCATTATAAACAGTATGAAACACGCGTTTAATGAGAAGTTCTAAGTCTCTGATACTCGTTTAATCGTGCCTGTCCACGTGAGAGTAAACTACTCTCGATAGCAGCGTCGCCAAGGATACAGCCCCTGAGAATAACTCGCGATTGGCTGTATCCTTGGCGACGCTGCTATCGAGAGTTGTTTACTCTCACGTGGACAGGCACCATAAGACCAATTCGTCTACCTTCCCAAATCAACATTAACAATAATTATTGTACTTCTTTATTTTATTTCCCTTTGATATTGTTAAAGTATGTTGAGCTTTAGCAATAATTATTTTTTTAAATATTTTTTTATTTAAGGGATCAGTTACAGTAAACTTTGTATAGTAGATTATTCTTGTTTAAGCCACTGCTACTGATCATAATTTATAGTAATCCTTTGTTAATTTCCAACGCACCACTCTATCTACAGAGTATGATTAATATATGGTCTGTAAAAAATGCGTTCTGGTTTCTATCTCCTCCCTCGCATATTCTCTGGTGCACGATTTTCCTAGATTATAACACTGCGGTCTATTATTATTTCAGAATTTCATTTACAAAGAGCACAGGTGGACTGCTACACTTAACTAAAACATGAAATGATTTGTTAAACCTTTACGGTCTTAATTGGAGATTTTTTATACATCTCGGTGTTACATTATCGTTTCTCGCACAACGGCAGACTCATTAAAGATACATTTTTGTTCTAAAACGGTGCTTATTTTTTTATTTGTGCGATGATCTGTCTTACTGTAGTCATCCACAGTTTTCTGAGAACTGCTTCGAATCAGTGACCTTGTGTTTTCAACTTGTAAACGCTGGCGAATTTGAAAAAATTCAAATCCACTTCATAAATCGTTTTGTTGTATGCGGTTCGTTTATAAAACCAATAAGTACCTTCAGTATTGTTGACCTTGTAACGAACAATTTTATTTGATTAAAGAATTTATGCCGTTTTCACTTCAACTTCAAGCCAAATAAAAAACTTTAATGTGTTATTTAAGTTGTGCAAATTGCAGGTAACTTGGTCGCGCTGGTACGAATTATAAATACCGTCTAAATAGCTTGAATTAATTTTGTAATTTATTGTACCTCATTTTCATGACCGTGGAACGTCTTTTATTTCAATTCTTATTTCCATCCGTTGCTTGTAATTTTTTTCGTGTCTGCGAAGTCAATTATTTATGCTTATAATTTTGTAAAAATGCTCGAAGAGATTGTCGAGAATTTCCATTAAAACAGTTGAGACATTTTTGATTATTTTTTTAAAATAATTTAACACACATTTGTACTCCAATGGCAATAGTCATAAAAAGTAATTTTCGTATTTTTTAAGGTAATTTTAACTAGCCTTAGAATCTAAACTTCATCTCAGGTAACTAAAACTGTACTCGCAGCGTCCACAATTAATCATGTAACTGTGATAAATATTGTAATTTTATTTATTTTTTAGTGACCAAAGCAATGAACGTCAAAAGTTTTGTGTGTTCAAAAGCTGAAGTGTTCATGTTTAGTTTAAACTCCTTGCTCAAGTCAAAACGTAAGGGTTTCAAAATAAAAGACACTTTAAACATCGTAGAATTTCTTTATGTTACACAACAAACAGTAAAATATTTATGATTGTGAACTATTTAATTTCTAGATATTTCAATCAATTTTAATGCGTTTTGCTTTTTGTATAGGAGCCATTCAGTCTTTTTATAGTTCTTGGTAAATGGTTCATGAATAAAAAGACTTGTAAGTTACGTGTTTTCTTAAAAGTTTTAACTGTCTAAAACTATTTTAACTTTTGTTTGAATTATTAAGTAGTTTTAATTCTGTTATAGGTTTTTTGTTAGATGCTTGAAGGTATGGAAAAGTTCATCTTTTAGAATAGAACTTTGGGTAAACATTTTACACCAAAAAAATTATTCAGTTGCACTGTGTCCTTTTTAAAATTATTGTTGATCGTCTTGTAAGTTTTCATTCGGCATTATCCCAACGAAATTTGTCATTGCTGAATGGTTTTTTGAATTCGATGCGTTGAAATTGAAATATATCTTAGTCACCAACATCGTTTATCATTATAAAACATGGCCTCTCGCGTATGCAATATTAAATAACGCCTTCTCACTTAGAAATACATTTATCGTCGCATTAGATTTGACATGCTCTTTCATACGGGTAAACTACATGCATAGTTGGCTGCTAAGCGCATATTTGTTGGAAGTTGTTGAGGTATTTTATCTAGCATGCGTTTCTTATTAATATATGACATCCGCTAATGTCGCTTCCTGCAAACTACTGCAGCAGCAGTTTTTGCAGGATAGTAAAAACGCCCTGCAAGTTTTTGAATAACCATAAGAAATTGACAATAGCTGTTTTTTGTTGTTGTAAAATTGGTGCTGTAAAATTACTATACAACAAGAAGGCTTGTAATCATAAATTTGAGATACATAATGCGTTTCTTTGTATAATATTCTCAACACTGCAGTGATCTACTTGCGAAGCCAACGTATGGCAGCAAAAATTGTTAAATAATGCATTGCTTTGTGTTGTTACGTATAGGAGCATGTGAAATATTTTAACGCAAGCTGTATGTAGGTTTAAGCAGTTCTTCGTAAGAGCTTGCAGAGTTCGGCGGGGTCGGTAATAAAAGAAAAATTAAAGTATCTGGGCGCTACTATAACACTATTATGTTCGAACTATAACGAAGTCCGCAAACAACTAGTTGTTCAAAAAATCGTTTGTAACAGATTTAATCAAGTACAATCGAGTTTTTGTGGCTCTGCTGTTTAAAAATTAAACGGAATCTGTACAGAAATTTTCGAAAAGTTAATTCAGTCCTATATAAAACAAGTTTTCTGTAATCGTACTTTTTTTTTTTGTAACGGCAAATTAGTTGTCAACAATTCCGGGTAGGGTAATTAAAAATTTTATAATTTGAGATACTATATTTTAATAAATATTCCGGAAGCAAATTGTTTATAAATATGAGGATAAAAAGTTGTGTTTTAAAAGTTAATTCTTGTGCGGAAAGCATTCAACATTGGAAGTATTTTTATGGTGTTATGAGGAATGATTATATTAATGACTTTTACTGATATTCTATTCTTTAGTTTGCTTCTAAGAAAATTTCTTGAAGTATTCGCAATGGACGAAAGGTACAAAAGGCAATAAATTCTTTACATTATTACATTTAGCTGATCCAATGGATCTAAAATTTATATATCAGTACAATAATGTTACTTAAATGAATTTATTTGGCCTCTCTTGTTCCGGGCATAAATCTAGAATTTTAAATCCATTGTTGGTCTTGCAACATATTTTATATGGTGCGTCTATTCTTTAATCTCTTGGTTTATTTTAGTTTTGTACTTTTGTAAATGCCTTTTCAAGGATTTTTACTGCTAACCTTCTAGGGACTAATTCGTAGGTAGATTTTCATTTTGGTATCTTGACTTCAGTATTATAAATAGTTACAAAAAAGACTTGTCTATAACTGGAGCTAATCTTACTTCTGTTTTTTTAATGGCCTTGCACCTCTTTCAAAAATTACTGCTCAAATTATACAGGGTTAATAAACAACATGAGGAATACTTGTTAAAATGTGCCCATCGCTAAGGTTTTTAACTGTTTCCGAAACCAGTGATTTCAAAGTGGTTTGAAATTAACAGGCAATAAAAACGAACCGTTATTTCCACGTCATTAATTTTTGAATACTAAATAAGTCGTTTGGTGGTAACTTTTCCCTGTCCAACTTGTTGATGCCTCGCAATACCGTGTGTTTATGGGCGTGATTTCCTTACAGCGAACGGAAAACAGATAGAGATCAATTGGTAGAGCATGCAATTAATGTCGGCGCGGCTTGAAAAGTACCCCAGCAAGTAACAGGTAGAACAAATGGTTACGTTTCCGTTTCTGCTCACGTCACTTCCACCAGCTAATCTCTTTCTGATTGCCTAACTTTGACATTTATATTAGACTCTCGTGCCAACGGTTTGACGTGCTCTCTCGACGTTGTTCGCGAATCTCTGAACTATCGAATGCGGGGTGGATGGAAGGAATTAGAGAACCTGTCCGCAAAATTACACGAATTGTTTGAAATTATGGCATATCGATCGCTGTACGCATAGTTTTCCCGAACACGCACCACTTCGTGAACAATTTACTATCATAGTACCTATACTAGGATGACCCAGAATCTTTACATTTTCATCTCAAAGTTCTCGTTTGTTAGAAATAACCACAACAAACTTTATAAATGGGGGTAAATTGATTAGTTTTGAGCGTACTGGTAAATTAATGGCCATATACAGGGTGTTTCATAATTGAATGCTGATCCTTAAGGGTGTTATTCCTTGAATGATTTTAAGAAAAAAAGTTCATATAAATGTAGGTCCGCAACCGCCGTATTTTTGTGATACAGGATGTTTTTTGAATTTAACTAGGTATAAAAACACATTTTTTTCAGAAAAAAAAATTGTTCTGTTTCTACCAATGGCGTCCGTACTAACATGTACTTGAATGTATTTACTTGATTATTAAAAATTAAAACTAAAGTGAAATGTACTCTTTTACTCTTCAAGAGTACCTAATAGCCTTTCATTTTTTTACTCGACAACCGTTCGTCGGACAAAAAAAAGTCAGGAGGCCATTTTTACTAAGAGATAAAGCAAAATTGTAAAAATGACATTTATTTTGAAAAAAAAACTGGCATATCATTTTTTTCATTAAAAATATTCAAGGACATGTTAGTACGGACGCCATTGGAAGAAATAGAACCATTTTTTTTTTCTGAAAAAAATGTGTTTTTATGCCTAGTTAGTACCTACTAAAATTCAAAAAAATATCTAAAGCGGTATCAAAGATATTACGAAAAAACCGATATTTTTTTCAACTTTTAACACCCTGTATCTCAAAAATACGGCGGTTGCGGACTTAGATTGATATGAATTTTTTTTCTTAAAATCATCCAAGGAATAACACCCTTAAGGATCAGCATTCAATTATGAAACACCCTATATATGTACAAGATATATTTTTTAATTCTTTACCTTCATTATACCATTCATAATTATTAATATAGCTAATTATTCTCCTGTTAAAAAAATTGTGTGGTGATGATCGAATGGGGTGAAGTTACTATTGACAAAATAAAGCTATTATGACCAAAAAACAAACCAGTACAGTTAAAAAATAGCTGAATAACGCCTTTTCAAAATACATTAATATTTGGAGTATATTTTAATGCCAGGATGCAGATTATTTATCTATTTAATAATGTATTCTTAGTGTTGTTTTCAAGTTCCATGAAATTAATCGAGGCGGCAATTACACTCTGTGTATGGTAATAATTTCAAAGTGCAATATTTGCGTATTTATACTCTGGCTGTTTATGGAAAACATCCCCAATGGTTGATTGAATCCGACAATTAAAAATGCTGCGTTCAATTTTATGTTCTGGATTGTAGCTTATACCAAATGGAATGTAATTGCAGTTGATTGGTAGTCGTGATTCGTAATGAATAATCAACATTGACGATAGTTTTTTTGCGTCATTTAGTTGCAATTCTCTATTACGGCATTTATGACAGTTTATCAATTGAAATGGCATTTTTAATAAAGGTGAAATCGGTTGGATACATTATTGTCAGACTTTTTGCATTGGTTTGATTTATTATTTATTTGTTTGTGTCCACTATTTTAGTGTGCCTAAATTAACAGCAAAAATACTCCTGTACAAAGCAGTCATCTGTATAATAATTTATAAATGCGAAAATATGTTTTTCGTTTTGATAAATATTAGGGTGTCTAAAAGGAGATCAAAATTGACGATGGTAATAAATGTTACAACATTTTCATTGCGCTAGTATCAACGGTTTATTTGCTTTAAAAAATCGTGTGCGACTCCAGCAGTTGGTGTTGAAAATCTTATATGAAAACTTATTTCCTGGTTTTACAGGTAGCTTTTCATACCAAAGACGCTTCTTGTAAATGCAATTTCCTGAAGATTCTTAATTTTAATAGAAACGTATAGCATCCAGACAAAAATGTTGTTTCAAATTGGAAGTTAACCATTTTTGTATTATTAATACCTTTTTTATATAAATTGTATGTTTGGTTGTGTTTTTATATTCCAATTCACATATTAAGTCAACTATCAAGTATAAAGATAAAACTTATTTCTACCATGAACGTGGAGTCAAAATTTTAGTTTTTTTAAGCAAAAATATTCCAGTGGTCCAATTGTTGCAATTGGTCAAAAAATATAGGATTCTTTTTGATGCCTGACAGACTTACATTTTCTTGACCGTAAAAGATTTTCATGTGTTTTTTATAAACGTGTTGGACGTCATCTTCAGCGAAAGACGTCTAAGGGTTGATGAATTATCCTGTACTGTTCAATTTAAGGATTTTTAAAAGTTTTTTTGTCGTCTATCTGCCCATTTAAGTTTAGCATAAATGTGATAGTGGCGAGTAATGGGGGATACGGTTTTATTTATTGTTAAGTTAGTTAACCTTTTGGTCAGTGAAGTATGCCGCATTAACCTCTTATAGCTAATCAATCTGTTAACTTCCGCCGGCAATTTAGTCGCAGAACGAATCGGTAAATCTGAAGTTGTTTGTGGCCGTAACCTATAAATAAATCGAGTCGCGATTGCGTCAAATAAAAGAACACCACAGCACTAACCCACTAATACTTGAGAGGGAGCCACTTGTAAGTCTCGGTTCAAGAGCTCCTAAATTACACCGCGTTGCTCCCGCCGCCCCGACGACCCCGGCTCGAGGGCTCATTGTGTCCCTTTTCTACAAGTAGTTAGGGAAGGAGCCCGCTAAATCGGAACCAACTCCGGATTTAGTGCGCGTTACTTTGTAAGAAGAACAAGAAGTGCAGGAAACAGCCGAGCATGACATCTGGAGGATGTTGAGTGTGACGAAATGAAAATGCGACCCGTCTCGGCCGGCTGCCCTTTTTTACTTTACTCCGACATTGTACTTAGTTAATTTTATGCGAGGGATTTTATGCTCGTGAGAAAATATAAATTACGAGGTATGCATTGTGCTCAGACGCGGCTCCTTTAAAAATTTCTTCGCTAGACTGGCGGAGGATTCACACAATTAGACGTTTCACAGTATGAGACGAACGGAACAGGTCCATAAAACTTTCAAAACTGAAATTAATATGTAACTTTACTAATTAGTAGTTGAAAAATTGCGTCCGTAATTAAAACGAATTTTTAATGGCCTTTTTTTTGTTAGTTATTAGCGCCATAAAAAGTACAGCCATGTTCAAAATTTTGCATCAGAATAAAAAAATACAGTGTAAACAACACATCGATTTATTTTACTGCGCCAGAAATTTTGCCATTATCCTTCATACTAAGTTTTTTGATCTTGGCCAATTTTTCTTTTCGGTCAGGCATAAGGAAGAACTTCCCAGCCCAGAGTAAATATACCTTCCTTTGTCCCTTTTGCGATATGTGGTTTAGCATTATCAGGTACCAAAATCACTTGGCGGCTTCCTTGACCAGTAAATGGCCTCTTTATCTCCAATACATCACTCAAATTGATGAGTTGTTACTGGCAACGCTCTGCTGTGCCTGTTTCACCTGGATTCGGCAATTCATAATAGAGTAGACCTTTCATGTTCCACCAAATGCAAAGCAGCACATTTTTGGAGTGGAAATTTGGCTTTGCAAAATGCTAAATTCAGTTTTTTTTTTTAAATTTTAATTATCACTCCTTTAATTAAGTAGTTTTTGTTTTAATTTTGAGTATCTACCATAGTCACAAATTCTTGTTGCATACATAGCATATATGATTTTCATGTGTAAATCAACACAATATATTCTGATGTATGCCATAAAATATCCATTCATCTAAAAAACATATTCAAATGACCAATTTGCAAAATAGATTTTTAAATTTTCACCGCTATACACGCGTGTTAACAATACACATACGTTTATGCGCAATTTCATCCACCATTTCATGCATGCATTCACTAAAACTAGTCCCTTAGCGCTTAGCACACAAATTTTACAAAAATGTTCAACAATTCATAAGACACTTGTTTAATAGGGATGTAGGGGGATTTAGCGTAATTCCTACAAAAAGTCGTCAAGTATTTTCCACAGATTTTAACAAGTGCGCTAAGCGTCCTGCCACAACTTTAAGTGTGGGGGAGGTCTTCGAAATATTCGGTGAAAATTTCTACGGAAAATTGTTCTTGGTATAGTAAAAGGTACACGATAAATATGCAAAACATTTAAAGGACATTTTTTATGTTTTACTGTTTGTTAAAGTTTTGTTTAATTAAAAAATCCTTATTGCCAGAATTTTATTTGTTTTTACATAGGAACAAAATTCGTATGCCTAAACATAATAAAACTGTTAACACCACTCATTGTGTGTATACGAATCGTATATCTTTCAATGCCGAACGCTTTTTAACAATTTCAGTACAAGATTTACTGCTTAAAAGAATTTAAAAATGCGTGTTACTCAAGCGGCTGTATTAATTTTTTATTGGGGCCGCGAAACATTGTTTTAAAACGTGGTATTCTGTTTCTTTAATTTTAGTTAATTGAAATTCTTCGCGTTCTGTCGACGGATGCATTAAATATTAAAAATGCTGCTAAACGTTACTGATGAAAAATTAGTTTCGTACGCTGGATAAGTGAATGCGGTCAGGTATAAATTTCGTTTCGCATTGCACGTGCATTCAAAATTTATGTTTCCGTGTGATTGTGGTGTGTATGGGCGAGTCTGGCAGACAGTTAGATTATTTACTTCAAATTAAGAGGTGTCATTTGGGAATGTTCATCAACATGGTGCGTAATTCAATTTGTTTCGACTTGCACTACTAGTGAGTTACAACATGTTATGGCTTATCATTTGTATACATGAGTGTGCTTGGATGTAACTTTTTCGAAGTTGTTTTGATGCCTTTTAAATTAAAACCAGCTAAAAGAATTTAGTTTTCATCACGGTTTTTCTTGTTTCGGAAATGATTCTAGAATTTTAAGTTTCACATCTTCCATTGAGGTCTTACAAGATGATTTATATCGCCAAATTTCTTATATCTTATCTGTTATATATTTAGTAGTCAATATAATTCTCTTTTTTTAAGTGCCTTATCTAAAATGATAAATAAAATATCGTTGTTATTTATAATGCACGTTTTTTACAGCTACTTCGTATTATATTTTTATATAGTGTATAGTTTGTTAATATTTATATTTCTTATTTTATGAAGCGTATTTGTTTTTTGCAAGTCTTGTTTCATATTTTACCCTAAAAGCGAACATTTTAATTTCCCATTTGCGGTTTTATAAAGTTGGGAAATGCTGGCAGCCGAGTTTAAAAAAGCAGTTAATTAATTTTAAGACTATATGGCAGTGTTTTAGCACCGTTGTAATAAAATATGACTCGCGTCACTAAATTTTACTTCATGTGTGGATTTCGAGTTGTATTTTGCCCCCAGAGGCGTTCGTTCGCCCTTCAAAACTTATTAATAAATCATGTATTTTAAAGTGGTATACTTTCGAAGTGCCCTATTATACGTTCGTACAATGTGTTTTTCGGTTTAATGTAAGTTAGATAATTACGCGTGGTTTTGTCGTAATTATAACACAATTTTTTGTTGTTGATAATTTAGGGTGAAGTGCAAAATTTTATCGAAAGTATATACAGCAAGTGTCTGATTTTGTATTAACTTGCAATTTTTAAAAGTGAAGGCACTTCCATGGGCTAATTTTATTGACCCATCCTATATGAACTACTTCATTTTTATAAAGCATTATATCACCTGTCTCATTAAATTTTTTACGAATTATCAGGCTGTTGTCATTCGGTTCTGTCTTTACAAAATCATGTCTGGTTTAGACATCCGAAGATCCTGTTCTCTACTTTTCAATAATTGTTGTACGTGTTTGCGCCCCCATTAGCAGCCTCCCCGCTAATTTACCATTAACGTAATGATCCACTTGTCGTGCTTGTTTTCGTTTTCATACAGCTCGGCTGGAAGCACTTCTTTCCTCTTGAAGTCGACAGGTAGAGACAAGGAAAGGATTCGCTTAATTTGCCCTTCTCATGAATTAGACTAATGATTACCATGTTTTTCTGAACGCGACAGGAACGTTTTGTGTTTTTGAAATAACTAACGAGAAAGTCTGGTGGGTTTTACCCTGGAAATTTGGGGATCCGAGGTGATTCGAATTTTTTTAACACGTAAAGATAAGGAAATTTGTGATAATTACATTCGAGCGCGTAGTATAGTCGAGGAATTTGATCAAACAGTTTTTTTTTAAATCTTGTTTCATCGAGAAATAGTGTAAAGAAATTCGTGTTTGCATGAGAAGATCCTACGTATTCGAAATGTCCCATGGCTAATTTCGATTGAATTGGTTAAGTATGTCGCCATCGTGACTTATATCCACCTCGCATGACAATGAACCTTACTGATCCTGAAGAACAGATTTTGATCTAGCTAATTAATATCGTGTAACGCTAATAACATGTTCATAAATATAATGTTATGTGGTCCTAATGATGTAGTTAAAGGCGATACATTCTGCTTGTAGTGGTGTATGTTCAGGAAACCGCCGTATTTAATCATGTTATATAAATGTAGGTAGACGAATGTGTTAACATGTTTTAAAAGGTTTTCAATTAACTAAAAACAAAAGTTGTTGAAACATAAACTTGGCAGCAATTCTCACTAATTAAAGTCTAGATCTATTTGTGCATCCCGTCAGGGCCTTGTAATGAAATATGTGCCTCGACGTAGAATCACACAACGCGGTTACTAACTCATGTCATCGGGTTTTTCGCGTTCTTTATAGCGCGCGATTCGATGTTGTATAATTGCCTGGATATTTTTTTTTGACTAGCACAAGCAGCAAGTGTTGCGCGCGTTAAAGGAAAAAAAAAACTGGCGTCTGTGGCAGCTGGTGATATACTGAGTGACGGCTTGTCTGTCGTGCCTGATGACGGGGACACTTAGCAGCATGTGTTTAGTAGACTAATGAATGCTGTCATGCCAAGTCCCACATTCGTCTGGAAAAATCGACGCATATCAAGGTGCCGATGAAATGTATCGGAAAGATCATGAACGCGTTGGAGGACGACTCCTGAAATTGCCATAACCACAAATCAAAACTATTGCTATACGTTACGTAAACAAAATTAATACTGGTATTTGTTTCGTGCGTTTTTTTTTTGTACCCAAACATAAATCTTCCGACAATTAAGTTACAAATGCGGTCTTATAAACAGATGTACCAAATGACAAGAACAAATTGTTAAGTAATGTACCTAAGGACTGTTCTGGATATTTAATACGATGATTTGGGCGTTAAAAAGTGTCTGTACGATGGTTTTTGAGACTACTCACACCAAAAACTTTGCAAAATGTAACTTTCTTTATACCGAGCTCGGTGGCTGGTTGGTCAGCAACCTACCGACCACTCGAGAGGTCGTGAGTTTAAATTCCGAGGCCGCCTGTCATTGTAGGGGTTTCAGGTGGTTTCCTCTACCTACTGTAGGCAAATGCTGTGACAGTACTTTCACCTACCCTCTACCCTTACCCACCTGATCCTTGTTCCCTCTCCCTTCACCGGTGATTAGCAGCAGAAAAAACATTCCGAAGCAAAATAAATCAGATTTAAAAAAAACAAACTTTTTTTATACCTTACAGGCAGATATTTTTCTTTTAAGAGTTGCGACTGGCGATGAGGCATGGATATTTCCCTGAACATCGTTTACAAAATTAGAAACCTAACCACCTCCAAAAAAGATCCAATGTATTAAAACTAGAAAGATTCCTTAATAGTTTAGCCTCGTATGAGTTTCATTAAACAATAGTTAGTTTTTTTTCTACAGTTAATTTTACGGAACAAACTGTGTAAAAAAATCGTATACGATTTTAATGAATTCCTTCGTGGAAAATCAAAATGACTGCCTCGCTTACGGTTTTTAAGTGCCATCCATGCATGGAAACTTGCTCCTCAACCAACCAGGCTACGCTTTTATACGATGCTAAGTTATTTTAGAACTCTTTTTGTCGGTAGCTTTGACGTACTCAGCTTTAACTGCATCATCGCTGGGGTTATTACGTGAGGATGAAGATTAAATTTATGAAACTTAAAAATGTAGCAAAGTAAATTATGTTGGAAGTTAGACTGGCGCGGATTTTTCGCTTTTGCCACAACTTAAATCTCATTTTCATCTCGTGCTATCGTTCGCAAGTTGCATTATTTTCATTTCTTGGCCCGGTTTTGTAATTAAACGTAATTTTTTCCGCATCGCTTTCCCCAACGCAACTTCTTATTAATACATCCATCCATGTGTGATGTGAACTATAAATTAATTAATAGGTAGTTTAAATTGTTCATCTTTAAAACTAGATCCGCGGTTGCTTTTTGAACTCGCCGCGCCCTGTGAGCTTGTAACCTTACACATCTGCAGGTTGTTGACTCAAATGCTTGCGTTAAGTACAACAATATAACACATAATAATATTTCTCGTCGCATACGTAATCGCATTGTAGATGTAATAATTAAATCGTAAGTTATGCGAACTGAACTTGACTTGAATTCTGGGAACGAGATTAGAGCCTGAATTTGTTCCGCGCTGTTCTGCCGAGCACATGAATTAATTTTGAGATATTTTGAGCGCAGATTGTCATGCATGCGCTTTTAAGTAGATGGAAAAGGTAATTAAATATGTGATGCTAATTAATTAGTACGTTGTTTTCGTATCGCCTGTGGGTATAATTCTAGCGGTTTTGTCTGAACGTTTCATTTTTACTGTATTTAGTTTGTTTAACCTGTAATGTTCAACTTAAGGCTTGTAGGCAGTGCTCAAATGCTTAATTTTGAAACTTGAAAAAAAAAAATTTATTCATCCTGGTCAAAAATACGATTCTGTCGTATTTTTTAATTATAAATTCAGCTCAGTCGTAAAAAAAAAACTGTTATATTTCAAATTAAGAGTTCGCAGTCGTTTTTATAGCTAATGAAAAATTTTCAAATCTTACATTCAAGCTGTGGCGGAAATTAAAATCAACTTTTCATTTAAAAATGTAAGGACATCCTAAGCCAGTGCTAAAAGAAATATTAACGCGATTAAAAACCTGTTAAATGAATATTAAAAGTTTAAAACGATACGCAACTGGCATTAGATATCGACAAATTAGCAATTCATCTAATTTATAATCGCTTCGTTCGCTTTTTTGCTATGTTATGTGTTGCTTCCGTTTTAAGTCTATTAAAATAGATGATTCAAACGCATTGATTACTATAATGCGTAGAATCGTAAATAAAAAATTTAAATATTTAACCTGAAACCACTTACAGATGAATGGATAGGCCAGAAATGATGGTAGAAGTCTTTCAATATAAACTGAACCGCGTAATGCGCAAAGAGAGGAGATAGCGGTTGAAATGTTAACCTTTCTAAAAACGTTAAATTATTATAGGTTATAACCCCGTTGTTGAAATGGATGTATGTTTATAGGTGGAGCAGTAATTAGGCTTTAGACGAGTTTTGGTTTCTGCGTCACAGTTCAGTTTATCTTGAAAGACCTCTAGTTGCATTGAGTTTTAACGTTGGTCTTCTTTTAAGCTTTAAAATAATCGTATTTTTGTACATAATGTGTGTGTTATGAAACATATTTCTGCTTAGAAATATGTATGTAATTACATATGTTAATATGTATCCTGTCATAAACCCTTTAGTTCCTTAATGATGATCATCTCATAAAATTATGTGCATTGATAATGCATACACTTAGGAATTTTTTAATGCACTTTTTTCTAGGCCGGAAGTTTTACAGACCGGAACCTTTAATTAACAAACTTATGTAACTTAAGTATTTTTGTAATTAATTATGAACATGTATGTGCCAACATTTCTACTCTTTTATTAATGCACTAAACTAAATTTCGCCTATTCCAAAAAATCACACAAAACTAGCAGCAAAGCAAGACGAACCACATACACAAAAAAAAGCCAAATCTACATCGAATACATAAAGGAATTCGTCGAGTTATTTGGTAGTATTCAGAATCTGCTACAATCACACGGTTTTCACTTAGGAGGAAATCTACTTGTTGATAATGCGATACTCGGTACTTTTCTTCGCGTAGTTTTCATGAAATATTCATTTTTGAAATTCAAAATCTCGCCTTTCGTTTGTAGTATGAAAACGCGTCAATCATAATAGATTTTGTTTGTATTTATGAACCTTATCTTGGCGTTGAACTGACGGAATAGTTAGCAATTTATCTTTCATATCGTGAAGTGCCAGTCAGAAGCGACTTGCGTTGTGTTAAACTCAAATTTTTGTTCTTAAAACAACTTTTTTGCGCCAGCCCTTTGTAATGCAATGGATCAAAAATATGAGAATTTCGCGTATGTATTTTATAGAAAAGTTATGTTTGATCATTGCTGCCTGAATAAAACACCTCTGTTTTCTACCGTCTAAATTAAATCGTTATGAGCGAATACGTCATTCTCCGTTTAATGAAATAATTAATTACATTTGAATGTAGTTGGTGAAACTGCCGGTATTTAAATTGATATAATTTCTCGGTGAGCTGAAGTCCGACAGGTGTTATTGTAATTTTTAGCGCTTTGTTGAAAGAATAAGACACACAGCAGCTGGTTAATGGTCTTTGTTATAAACTAGTTAGCGGAGGAATCAAAAACGTCGCTTATTTTCATCCATTCCTCTCTCATTTCTTCCTAGTAATCTGGTATAACAAATGCTTTTAATTATTTTATAACTTTAAAAACTCCGTCTCGCGACAACTTTATTATTATAAAGTAAATTTTGAATGTATCAAACTTCGCAGAAGAAATTCCGACTCGCGGACGCCGACAGTGCAACGGAATCCTTTGTATTTTTTCCACCTCCGACTCGATATTTTATTCCGCACTGTCATCGCTGTCAAATAAACGAAGTTTTCGAATAAAAATTAATATCTTTATTGTTCTGCTTGTTTAATCTAATTTTGCAGTAAAATTTGAAGTTTCGAGATATTTGCATTTTATTAAAGCATTTATTTTAATCTCGGCTTTGCTATTGCCTTTTTTGCGAGTGTTCGTTTTAAAACTTTTCATTTTGAAGTTATTTATATCGGGCAGAATTCATTGTTTCTTAATCTCGTCATATTATCTATAATAAATTCGATTTTAAACGGATTACCGGATGCCATTGGAGACTTTTTAACGAATAAATTTCATATCCTCCAGTCTTATATTTATGCTTATTGAATTGTGTGTAAATAATTGTATGAAATAGCTTTTCATACATTAAAGACATGGTTTTAATTTTCTTCACCATAAAATACAATTTCTTTTTTTATTCTTTGCTTTTTGCTCCTAGTCCTGGATTCTCAACTTCCTTATGTCTTTTTTTACTGCCTCCAACCATTTCCTTCATATCCAATTTTGTCTTTTCTTCCTTCCTTCTCTCTCTAGGATAATTAGGGAACATATCCAAGCCCAGCTTCAGTTGGTCTCCAAATAACATTAGACACCTAAATGTAGACTGGGTCTTAGTTAACATTTAAAACCGTTGTAATAGGTAAACGTTGGAAGACATCTGATCTTATGTCTAAAATGGTTACATCAAATACCGTTTTTGATATCACTTCGGCATAGAATTAAAAGTAAACTTTGTGGTACATTACAAAACGAGCAAAAGACGTTTTCCATTAGTAAGTTTTTTTTTTTTTTTTTTTTTTTTACTAATTTTTTATAGATTTAAACCGATTCGTTTAATTTTATTTCACAAAATATTAGCTATGGCAGTAAGTTATGGCTACACTTTAGATTTTATTTTCATTTTACGTTTTTCTTAGACGAAATAGCTTATAAAACGTCCGTTTTTTATTCGCCCTGAGGTCTAAATACTAATGGAGTGTTTGAAACACTTTTTTTACGGCGAGTTTTTATGTGAGCATTGATTTGTTGGCCGCACTAGGGGAAAATAAAACTACCGATCCCGCAGCCTTGCGTCTTCGACTTCTTGCAGTTAAATTGATATTTAAAATTAAATTATAATGTAACGTGCATTGTGTATATTCCAAATTGCACTAACCCCATAGCGCTGTGCTTGTTCCTACAGAGATAACGTATTTTAAAAGAGAATGAAAAGTAAATAAAAAAATCTCTGGAGTTTCGTTCAGGATATGACGTCCACGTCAAATACAGACGGAGCCTTAATATGAAAGGTAACTACGTTGTAGCAGGCTCTGGTTTGATTTTCAAAAACTGAACGGCTTCTCTCTATACGTCTCGATATGCTTTTGTTTTGCTGCTTTGTAAAATAAATACAGTTTTAAACGGCTTTCTGTGAAGTGGCACCATGAGGTAGAATTTTCCTGCACTCGTGTAAAAAAAATTCTGGGTATGATCCGTATCAGAATTGAAAAATTTACATCTTGGAAAAAGTTCAGATATTTGTGAGAATTTAATTTAATTTTGTTGTTAATTATAAGAAGGCACTTTTTTTTAAATGCATTATTATACAGTAAATGATTGTGTTTTTTGTCGAATTAAATATTTGTCGGATGAACTGCAAAATGAAATGCAATTTCCGGCACCAAAACCAAAGGTTACCAACCACCGAAATCCAATAATTCATTATCGTATATTGCGGTATGTACTGGTGGTTAATCGGTATTCGTAATTAAAATGATAAAAAAATAAGCGTCCATCGTAAAAGGCTGTTAAAATTTGTTTTAAATCCATCAGTCACAATATAAACAGTTCATTTACATTCGTTTGTGTTTTAATTCAGTCAAGTAATAGCGGTGAATAGCACATTTCAAATTCGTTTTATTAGAATGTACCAACAAAATTTAATAACTATAAAATTGCTGTAATAAGAGTTGATATAATATAGCTGAGGGTAATATTATCTATAAAAAAAAAAGCTACCGAATATAATATTCATAAACATACAATTGATTAATTTTTATCATGGTATTGGACTTCTCTTAATAAAAGCAAGTTATTTTAATGCATTTCGCAAACTCTTTTTTCGTTTTACTAAATTCTAGACCAAACTTGGAGCTGTCAAATGCGATATCTATATAATTTCAAGAGGTGCATTATCTGTAGAAATTTCAAAACCGTCTTCGTATTTTGCGATGTTTCATTTCGCTTTTTAAATTCTCAAACTCTTGTTTGATGATTTCGTTTCCCCGTACACTTTTTTATTTATCCAGTGTCCGGTGCTTGTCGGAAACTCATCGTATTATATTCTTTTAACCTGCTCGCGTTAAAAACATCAGAAAACCCTTTGATGTCGAATATGTTTAGATGCTGTTACTTTTAAACGTGAAATAATCAAACGATTTTAATCCCTTGATTTTTTCACAGTTAAGTGGAGTTGATTTTGCGGATAATATTTTTAAGCTTGAAGAAAATAATTAATGTTTATACTTTTGAACCAAAACTTTTTATGATTTTTAAAGCAAAATAGCAAACATGATTTTATTAGTTTCTTGTTGCTTAAGTCCTTAAACGGTCTTACAATTTACGTTTTTAACATCAGTTGGTCCAGTATTGATATTCGAAAACCAAGTAATGTCGAAGAACTTCTGGACGAGATATTGTATGTCGTTTTTTATTAATCTGTCGGAATAAACTTTGTAGTTTTAATTCAGTATTTTGCCACCGGAATTGGCAGTATGTATTTTTTGTTTTGCTTAATATTTCACAGAACCGCCTGTAAATTACCAGGGTGCGTCGTCCACTACTTACTTAATCAATTAGCCGACGGACTTAACTTCCGCTGAACATGACAGGCACGTTAGTGCATATTAATAATATTCGGAGTTAGTTGGTGCAGTTTATATGCGTTATTGTGATAATCATTTCCCTGTAATGGACGTAAACATGCCAGGTTGCTAAATATATCCTCGACTATGAAACTGATATTCAGATATTTCAGAGATTTTGGAATTAATTATCCCGTCGGTGTAGGTCAATTGTTAGGTCTTCGTAACATTTATGAAATGGTGGTTATTCTAAGAGTTCAAAATACAATGATGTAAGGGCAAATTATTAAGTAATCGATCTACAAGGGGCGTTCAAATGAAAACGCTAATGAATCTGTACTTATTACATACCTATACGTGCAAATACATGTATTTATTTTTCAACTTTATCATCCCCGTACTCATATCACATAGGGTTTATCATATTTGACATTTTTGCTTGTCCCGGGATCCCGGGAAGCAATAAAATATGTCGATATTTTAAAATAAATAACCCGAAAAAGGAAGCGAGCAGTTAATTACTCAAAAACAACTCCAAGTTATGTATTAAATATATTTTACTCCATGATTATTATTAATAATAGGGGTGAGAGAAACATACATTTTAAAAATATTACCTCTTTCTATTACAATTTTATTTTAATGAACACAATCACACAATTTTTACAATGAGTTTTTGTAATATGATTTAAGAAAACAAAGGTGATCTATGCTTCGGTCACTTATTCTTATTCTTAATTTATTAACAGAAAGTTCTGCCGCATAAAATGCTTTCTCAGTCTTTATTAATGCGGGTGAAATTGTCTTGAGAGCATCTAGCAGCAGAGTCATCATTTTTATTAATAGAATTTCATTTGTTAGCTATTTTGCTTCGCATTACTAGGGTACAAAAAATAAAATTTGAAACTTATTTTGATTATATAAACTTTGTCATAGATACCGGGCTTCTTTACACATACTACGGGTGAAAATAATTTGTTATTCTAAAGCAGAAGAACTATTTTGAAATAACGATAAAAAGCTTTTCCATAAATCAATGTTAATAAAGATATTTATAATAAATTATGATAATATTACAGATATCCTAAGACAATAAACGAAAATAACATTTTTTATATATCCCGGGACAATAATTGTTTCCCGATATAAAATAGGTTGAAATAGACTGGGATCCCGGGAGAGAAACCCTAATATCATATCACGTCGGGCTTAGATATGTTATTTTTGTGTTGCATAGCAACATTATTTGTTTTAATTTTTTGTACTTCTTTATTTCGTTTAAGATAACAAAAAAACTTTTGTAAGTTTATCATTATTGGTCATTTTTTGTGTATGGATTATTAATTATGATCGATAACATTGTTTTTCTTTTGTTTCAGGCCGACAATATGATGTCCTGTCCATTACCGATCGTTCCGGTCATTCCACAACTACCAAATTTATCCTCACAAGTGGATTTTCCCATAAACATCGGCATTAAGGTAAGTTTTTCTCTCCCGAGAGATTCGCTTGTTTTCTTTCATAAATCCGCCGGCGGGCATTTGTTATTCTGCTTTTGTGAATTAATTACATTCTATAAATTCTTTGTGAAAGTAAGTAAATTAAAAAATACGTTAGGATTTCTTCCTAATTATCGTGTCGCAGTGGAGGAGGCAAGGCTTGCGTTTCGCTTTTCTTTTGTTTAATATTAAAAGCGTCGTTAGTGCGTTTTTCCGCCGTTCTATTTGTATTTACGTTCATGTAAGGATAAACTGCATCGTCCCCGGGTTTCTCGCGGCATACACCTAGGAAACTAACTTTAAACTTTAAATACACAATTACAAATTTTCATGGGAGCATTTAATCTTCCTGAACGAGGCCCGGCTACGGGCGCCCGTTTTTTGTCTCGCTTTGCTTAAAAGTTTAGGATGTTGCTAGAAGGAGTTATGTAGAGTTTCGTTTCGCGACGTATCGGAGTAACCACAGCATCTGTGATGTCTAAAATCGGATAAGGCAAGCAATTATCCTGCGCTGTTCTGTTGTTCTTCTTGTGTCCGCTTCAGTTGCGCGCTAATTTCAATGAATAATTTAATTAGTGACTTATTATTTGTTTTTGTGTGTCGGTTGGTATTTGCGGTACTGTTAAGACGATGTTTTCTTCCACTTGTTTTGATTTATAATCGTTTACGTTTTGTGTTTGTTCGTCGGTATATTGCTTAATTAAGGAAATGTTCGGCATAACTCGTTGTTATTGTGTTTTCGGTCTGTTTTTAAGGTTATGGCCGTATTCATTCGATTATCTTCAATAAAAGGGATTAGTCTACCGACAATTATGTTTAAGAATTTCGAGATTTCGCGATAGCAGCTCCACGACAAAGTATTTTAATCGCGGTTTAACAGGAACATTACAGTACCGCGAATTGGGGTGAAGTTGGCCAATTTTGAACTGTAACATTTGCCGTAAAACTTCATAAAATTAATATTTTTTAACGTTATGTTGTGGGTATCCATCCCTATTTTAATTATAGCATTCGAAATTATCAAAATTGCAACCAATTCATTTGTAAAAACAAAAATATTTGTTCGTCAACTTCATACCGAACAGAGTGAAGTTGGCCACTTGTGTTTTGCTTTAAAAAAAAAAAAGAACATGTGGATAAAAAGCAATTGCAATATGCATGTCCTTTTAATAAGAAAAAATTGTAGGGAACAATTGTAACTGTAATAATTTAACTTGGTATGTATAATGGACATTAAAAAACCTACAAATAAAGACACTAAATAAAATCACTGTACAGAAACCAATTGGTTGTTTAAACTTCATTACCAAAAAGAAAATTCAAAAAGTGCCGTTAATCTTTCTTGATTTATAAAGCCAGACGTCAAGGATTTGGTTAATTTTCCACGGATTGTAACGAGAACATGTACAAAAGTAGCTTCGCGCCTTGGTCGGTTGAAATTTTTCGAGATCAAACGAAGTAAAACCACAAACCGCGGCCCAACACTTTGTCCAATTACTCCATTAAGGTACTTAAGGGCTTTTCGTTCCTGTCGTATTTCAAGATATTTACGGCACCGACGCCAATCGGTTTACGTATTTTATTGTGCATTTTTGCCGGCGCTGCTAAATTGTTTTTTAAATAATGAAGAGTTCAAAGATAGCGGCTGTTTTTAACACACGCGAATCTGTCCAAAAATCGATAGATAAAACACAGAACTTTAATGTTGCCATCTTCATTTTTTTACATAACCTTCTTTTGTTTTGCGATATTCATTTCTACATTACTTTCTTTTGTTTCACTTGCAAAAAAATCCCCTGTTACATAAATTTACCGCAAAATATTTCGTTTTCATTGCAGTAGTACAGGATGTTAAAAACACAGCCAAACGAGTAAATACAATCTGATCGTAAAATGTTTACATTAAATTAATTATGTAGCGATTGTTTGACGTCGTCATTTGATTTAATTAAACTCCAAATTTGTACAAATAAACATTAAACTTTACACACTTAAGCTGAGCAAACTGTAGGAATAAGATTTAATTAAGAGTTATCTAAGATATATAAATTAGCGTGCATTGACTTCAAGACATTGTCGATGTAAATCTATCTACTTGTAGATAGATTAAACAAATTTAAGTTGCAAAAGTTGAAATCTTGACCATACACGATATTTTAAAACTTTGTAAACTTTAGCAAATGCAAATTGTGAAGGTGTTTTTGTAAGATCATTTTCTGAAATTTTTTGAAGGTTGGAGATAAAGCAGTTAAAAAGTTATTCGGGAATATGTACATTAATAATAGAGAAATTTTGCTTTTTTGAGTTAATTTTTGAAGTTTCTTACATATAGGACATTGGATCATTTCCTAAATCACTTTTTTGTTGTAGATAAGAATGATAAACATATACTGAAAATTTCAAGTCAATATCTAAAGTAGTTTAAATTATGTAAGTGTATTATTATAAAGATGAATAAAGTGTAGGCCCAAGTCTTACGTTCCGTAGTGAAAATCTGTTCCAAAAATATTCAAATTTGATACCCAATCTAAGGCAAATAATATCAATTTTTTTTTAAGACAACATAAGGCAATTTTTGAGTGGTTCTGTACGGTTTCGATTCCGTATTATCTTTGTGTTAAAATTGGCACAGTTTTTTTTACTGTTATTTGATTACATCACATCAGATCAACAGATCTTTGAACTTTATCGGTTGAAAACGTATCAGAAAAGACTTTTAAATATTCAAAAGATAACGTGATACGTTATTTTTAATAGTGGTTTTTCGCACATATTATTAACATTAAAATTCTATTTATGAAATATTGAGTAGTTTTGCATCAAAATAATAATTGGCATTCAGTGAAAAATGTTTGTCTGCACTTTTCTTAAATCATAAAAACTGACTGCGTCTTTCGAACTAATTGCAACACAATTACTCTTAAACGATTAACGACACTTGTTAGCAGTAGTTGGGCACTTTCTTCGAAGGGAGTGTAGAAAAAGTTGCCCTTTGATTTATTATAAAGCGGCGCACGGAATTGTGGCTTGAAAACATTTGAAAAACGGATATCTAATTGGCAAATCCCAATAGGAACTGTAAAAGCGTAAGTTCGGACAAATTCAAGCGGGATTTCAAATTACAGACAATTTAGTGCATATCGCGTTATGCGCCCTACGAGGCCGATATCTCAGCGCTTATGGAGGCCCACTAGGATCGCTTGAGAACACCTTCAACCTGAACCACACCAGGTGGAAACCGAAGCTTTGATTTATGCCGGGCTGGATACATTTGAAATGTAGGCGGGCCGTCAGGAGAATTAGCCTCGTAGCCCACTAAGTTAAAAGGGTTTTACTTCCGAAGCAAAGGTAACGCGATGTACGCGTAAGTGAGTTATCGTGTTAGCGTCTTTTTCACGCTACATTTTGACAGTAACACTGCCATTCATGTACACACAAGCATAACAATCACGGGAAATATTAATAACACATTTATTGAACTTCTACGAAAAACAACCACACAAAATAATTTTTTTTAAGTCGTCATCTTCACGTCAAATACCAGACAGTAAATTTTCGTCTGCAAGCCTAAATCTTAATAACGCGAAGTTCCCCCAGTACTGTCGCAGACATAAGGAACTCAAAAATGGCCCGCAATGCTATATTCCAGAAAAATTACGACCTGTAATCAACGCACCCCATTAACTTAATATTTTTTCCACGTTTAAAAATGTCTTTAACTTGGAAGTAAGTTTCCCTTTAAAATAGTGACACTCCTTGCAAATATTTGATTAGTTGCGAAATATTTTACGAAATAAATCGTTAAACCTAGTTAAAACAAACTTTTAAGGCAACGAAATTATTTTTAAGGGTTTGTAAAAAAAATAATTTCATTATTCATTTAGTGGTTTTAAAGATCATAAAAAATGTTTTTTTTTTACATGGCAGGTACGATCCTCGCTATGGAATTACTTCTGCGTAATTATGAAACGAACGAAAAAATAAGCGACATGATAAAATGTAATTAAATGTTTTTACCTTTAGCGAAGTACGAGTAAGTAAAATGAAATGAAATTCTCAGTCTCATTAAAAACCGATATAGCCGCTTGCTTTGAAATGGCTACCGCATCAATTACCCCCGTCTCAGTAACCGAAAACTCCCGATATCGGGGGATAAAATTGTGGTCGCAATAAATTCGGTCATATCAAGAAATAATTGGTCGCCGATACAAAGATATTCGCCTTAAAAAATGTGGGCTTTTGTGTCTTCGTGCGTTACGTCTAATAGAACGACATATAAATTGGAAGAAAAAAAGAAATGGGATCACCAGACAATATAGAAAAAAACTCTTCCACGGTTTTTATTTACAAAGACATGCCTACATTGTAATTCTATTGAGCTATATTACATTTTTTTGATATGTGTAGCGTAATTTAGGATAATTCGATGCCCAAATTGCAATAACCAGGTAATTTGACGCTAAAATTGAGCTTAAAAGTATTACAATCGCGGTGCAACTTTTACCATGACAATGCATTTGCTCATCGCTTAGCCCTTTTTTCGATATACAGGGTGATTTATTGAGACCGGGACTTAAAAATATATGAAGAATGAAAAAGGGCATGGATCTGAAATTTTGGTTATGACCGTTATGGCATCTGATCTGTTTATTGAAAATATTTTCAATATAGTGACACTTCCGGAAATACCGGAAGTTGACGTCTACTTTTTTATTTCAAATACAATGGTCTATTTTCTATTGCTTTTTTGGATTCAAAACGTTATTTTAGAGGGACTTTTATTAGTATTCCCTATACCTAAGTCCAGTCGTTTTTTAGATTTTTGAACTTTTTTGAAAATTTTTTGATTTTCATCGTGATGCTTAATATATTATCTAACGCCGCCATTATTGAAGGAAAAACGCTTAAATTTAGACCATGCCTAGAAGAAACCTTGGAGTACATCCTGGAATTTTTGCAATCGATGCATTATTTACAGGGTGTCCAAAATTTAATTTTCTTTTAATACAACTTCAGACCACTAAAACTCGTTTTTCTTCTTCAATACAATGCTCAAACTTTTTTTTCATTTTCTAATGCAAAATTCAATTGTGCATCAATCTATATTAGCGTTTCCTATACCTATCTGCAACAATTTTCGAGTTAAGTATTTTTGATAAAGTTAAGAGAAATTGTAACATTTTTAAATAGGCCTTGGAAATTACAACAAATGCCAATTTTCATTCTTCATATATTTTTAAGTCCCGGTCTCAATCAATCACCCTGTATAAAGGTACAGTACGGATTAGGTAGTTTTTTCTATTTTAAATGGTTTAAATTACACAAAGGTTTTTTTATGTTATTATGTTGGAAAAAAAGTTGATCTTGTTAGAAAAAACATGGCTTTCAGTTGTAACACATGAGTCGAAATCAAAGTTCGTATTCTTGGGCGAAACATCGTTATCTTTCAGCGATCCGGCGTCGAAAAAAGTAATCGAATTAATCGTTCAAGATAGAAATTGTAAGTGAAACCGCGGCTCGGGGGATGATTTGTATACAAATAAAAACTTTAACCGACAGGTTTGTTTACCCTGTCGACCTAATTTGTACGATCCATTACGGGCGCGGGGGCCCGCTGATGTTTTTTTGATAACCAAGGTGGTCGTCCCCCCCATCCGGCGGGCCATTTACACACAACACACCCGGGGCTAATCACTTGTCATCTTTGATACATTTTAAATCTTTCGTAAATCTAAATACAGCATGAAAGCGGGTGTGAATGCGACCGAATGCGAAGCCTAGAGGATCCCCCGGGGGAGTAATCCATCACTTAGGGGCTGATGTGAGACCGTACCCCGCGCACAGCCGGCGATCTGTCACCTGCAAGGTATGGCTAACCGCACATCAGAAGATATTCGCGTCACGCTAATTGCCGTTCGTGCGAAAACCTGCAAGGTTCGGAAACCAATGAATCGGATCGTAATAAGGACACTCGGGCGAAGGATAACACGAAGGACAATGCCATTAAACGTTTAATTACGTCTAAATAATTTTAAGTTCATTTAAAATTATACGAAGAATATTTTGTTTCACAAAATCTGAACCAGTTTTAAGACTCGCCTCTTCAGCGGTACAAAAACATCTGTATCTCTTCGCGCCAGAAGTCAATGCCGTTCTTGTAAAATTCTGAGGGTTTCGAATTAAAAAAGAATTTACATCGTGCGATTTATAATTTTTTACTCAGGCTTTTTTTTTAAATCTATTAAGCTTAATACGTAAACGAAGCGGAAAAATCAGACGGCGTAAGGTCCGTAGAATACTTGGGACGAAGAAGGCCTCTGGTTAACTAGAATTTTATTTTTTGCTTAAAAATATTTAAAATCGCGGTTCTACTGTGCTTCGTCTTTGTTAAAATATTTACCAGCTTTAATATAAAAAAACTGACGCATTTTAAAATCGATTTGTGAGCCTTACACGTATTGTGTGCGAATAAATTTTTAGAAGGCGCTCATGAAATGTGCGCCTTTTGGTGAGTGGAAATCGGACCGGAGAGTAAAAAAAATCTATCGCATTATTTCCTTAGCAGAGGCCATTAAAGCTGGAATGTTCGCGGGCAATAAATTTTCAATGACCCTAGATTTTTTTTATATATAAATTGATACTTTATGGTCGCCGGGTCTAAAGATCTCTGGTTACTTGCATTTGCGTTGTTGTCGCTGATATACGCCCTGGCCACTAGCAGGATGAATGTCCACTCACAAATTGATTTTGCCTTGTTTAGATTTATAGCTTTTATTGAGATAAATTCCTTCCTCTAAGCTTAAAGGTGTGTTTTCAATTTTTGGGATCCCCGCGAGAATTGGTCCGGGGATTATTTGAGGTATTTATTTTAATCATCCCTTGTTAATATTTAACGATTCGCAATCCGTTTTGTACCTTCCGTCTAACCCTAGAGGCGAAAATAGTGGACGTCTACATTATTAAAATTGAGTCTCTTTTTGTCTTTACGAGAACGTTGTTTGAAAGTAAGTGTAAACTAAAACATTTTTAAAATGTGACTCATTTTATCTTAATAAAAAAGAATAATTCTTATTTAATTAATAATTCGCATTTAATAAATAGGTACGTTACAAAATACTTCACAAAAATTACTCTCACAAGTCATGCCCCTATTACGGAAATAATGTTTATTTAAAAATCAAGTGACAAATAACTGTATGTAGACCAAGACTGTATTGGTGACCCTGTTTCGTTAGCATCCTAACTACAAAATTTAGTACAGACTCTTAAAGATTACCACTTTCGATCCCTCTACAGTACTATTTATAAACAACCTTTAAACTTTTCTGAACTGAAACGACAAAGAACTGAAGGGTTTTCAATAAAGCATCTATAAAACTGATCATACCTATTGATCGCGAGCAACCCCATTTGAGACTTTCGGTAAAATATATTTAGAAAAGCTCTTAGGATGATTTTTGAGTGGTCTTGGCTAGGATTTATACTGCGTACAGAGACAAGCGGCCGTTCGCTGCACGTGGTGCATGCTTCATGCATTGTTTATTAATTTTCACCCACTAGCATCAACCGGCGGCACTCTTAAACAACATTTTATTCAGTGGGTGGTCAACGTGAAAGCTCATTTCCTGTCTGGAGATAGTTAATCTCTGCGGGGCTGTTAGGCGTACACTAAACATAGCAATAAATAATAGATTAATTTTAATAATAACAGTTACGTGCATGGACGAACCAGTCCTAGTGAAAAGTAGCGTGCGCAAGGGGGGAATTAGGGGAATAAATCCCCCCGAAAGTTTGAAAAAAACAAATTATAATTACCGCTTTTTAAAATTGCTTTTCCATACTATCTATCTATATACAGGGTGTAGACTCGGATCACGCAACATAGCAATTTCAATGGTAAAATTTTAAAAGTCGAATTCTTGCTCCGCTAATTATTTTAGAAAAAAAGTGCAAATACGTTTTTTGTAGAGAAAAAAATTCTGTATCCATAAATGTAATCAATATTACTTTTTCGTTTTCCAAAAACAGAAAAATAAGCAAATTAAAAAACGCGTTTTCGCGAAAATCTGTAGTGCCTTGGAATTATGCTACGACAACTGCCCATCTTACTAACACTTACTGTCACTTTGACGTTTGAAGTTTATTCTTAATTATCATTTTTATTATATCTTGCAATGAAAACATAACTAATTGTGTAAAATAAATGTTTGATAAAATATAAAGTATAATTAAAAATGAATTTCGCGTCAAAGTGACAGTATAAGTGACATTAGGCTGGGCAGTTGTCGTAGCATAATTCCAAGGCACTACAGATTTTAGCGAAAACGCGTTTTTTAATTTGCTTATTTTTCTGTTTTTGGAAAACGAAAAAGTAATATTGATTACATTTATGGATACAGAATTTTTTTCTCTACAAAAAACGTATTTGCACTTTTTTTCTAAAATAATTAGCGGAGCAAGAATTCGACTTTTAAAATTTTACCATTGAAATTGCTATGTTGCGTGATCCGAGTCTACACCCTGTATATAAAAATGAATGTATGTATGTATGTTTGTATGGATGTTTGTCCTTTATGCATTCCTATACCATTCATCCGATCCTGACCAAATTTGGCACAGACAATCTATAGGACCATGGAAAGAAGATAGGCTATATAAGAATTCCCAAAAAAATTGTCCGGAAAAGATATTGAGGAAAACGTGCCAAAATCGTGTTTGAATCGGGTCGTCTGGAGCGAGAATTTCGTCAAAATTTGACAATTTGACAATTTGACGTAACGTTTAAACGCTCGAACGGGGATCTAGCGGTGAAGGAGCCCCTAAGGGGCTCCGAAATCGCTAGTAAAATATAAAATATATTATGTTTGTATATTTTACTCATAAATGCTATTTTTGGGTACGTTTGAACTTGAAAATTTACAAAAAAAATGCCTTTGGCGGCGTTACCCCTCTGGACTCCCGCAACTCTTTCTTACGACTCACTTTTTGTGTCTAGCCCCCATAGATCATTTTTTATTTGCACCATTACCATGCCCCGTTTAAAACTAGTCAGTTCAAACAATATCCTCCCCTGAAATATTTTTCTGCGTACGCCACTGCTAGTGAATAACACATTTTTTTAAATAGTTTAAACAATACTTCGCTAATATTTTATTTAGAGTGCTTTTAGTTTCATCCCGGCTTACATAAGTTTTTTTTTCTGCAGTAAATGTAGGGAAAATATACACAGGGCTTAGCGTATCAAGATTAACATAATAAATTATTGGAGTAAAGTTAATGATGTGCTAATTAAAAGAATAGCTCCTACAAACCTCAAATACGTTTTATTAAATGGGGCAAAATTTACATTATAGGCTTAAAATTATATCAAAACGGAACTTTTTTAGAATTTTTTAAAAATATTTTAAGTTAAAAAAAAATTAAATACCCTCTCACTTTCAGTCAAGCAAATATTTTGACACTTTAGCTACTAAAAAATTCCTTGTTTACAACATTATCCCAAGATCTGCCTAAGACTGATCAGTTAGTTTACAAATTTCATTGGCAGTATCCAATATTTTCTTCGGCAAGGGTTCCTTTTTCTCTGCAACTTTTACATCGGGCTTTTCAACTTCTTTAAAGTGCCTCCAGGACGATCTCTCAGCATATTTTGGCGCGACAGTTTATATATGTTACAAGACTTTTTACTCTTACAAATTTCGCCGAATCAAAAACATCTTAAGACTTCGCTTTTCCGTTGTATCTTTGTTTGATCGCGCTTGCTTCCGTGGCTGCCGCACCTGTCTATATCCAGAAGCCATTAGAAATGTATTTGGGGTGCATAAACGCCGGCTAGATGTGTTTCCTCAACAACAGACCACGTCGCTTGTAAAACCGGAGACAAACTTGTCCGTGTAATTCTAGTTGAGTCCATTTATATTTGCCTCATGACATGTGAACGTGTATTGATGCTAATGGATCCATCGTTTGACGTTATCGAGCGATGCCAAATACATTGACGTTCAAACAGGCATTATTTATTTGGTTAAAGTAGTTAATGTGGTTAATTTAAATAAACTGTCAGAGTTATTTTGTGCAGAGGTGATGGTCTCTGCCAAATTGATTTTGGTGCAATTATTGCCCAACCAAATCTTTTTCTTGATTATGTAATAATGGGATCCTTAATTTTTGTGTAAATTCAAACCAGTATAGGCTTTGTTTAATGGTTTGTGTATTTTAAAGCAGTCTTTTGTTAGGCAATTTAGATGCACTTGTTTTTAATATTTCTTCAATTGTTCCTAGATTGGCTGGAAAATACAATGTTATTAGATTATAAATGTTGATTCTTTTGCTAACTGAATTCTAAGGTGTGGTGTTATTGCGTTTGGATTTGTTTTTTGTATTTATTGTAGTGAAAATCCAATGTGGCGTCCATAACGAATAAACATAATGCGATTCGCCTAAAACACTGGAAGATATGTAATTTTAATTCATGTTTTTTGATTTGCCCTGTCGCAATTAGTTCGTTTTTTTTATACCTACTGTTCGTCATGCTAATCATATTTTGATGTCCGCATAATGCCAGGCTTCGGATTATGAAACCTATAACTTACAAATTCCGCTCGTTAAATTCAATAATCCGGAAGTTCATCTGTCACAATGACCCGATAGTAGTGAACAAGGACATTGCGAAATTGTCAGGGATGTGACGGCGTGATTTAATGGATTTGACGGTTGTAATGGTGGGTGGCAATTCGCATATTACAATCGGAATTTTCGAATCAACTGGTGACGGGTAAAATGCGAAACCTCAATATTATTTAGATTAGCTGTGAATGTTTAACTGGGCACTTTATATTATCATTAGCTATTATAGGATATTATTGAAGTATATGGGACATTAATAAACGTTATATATTGGGAAACATAAAAGATTATAGACGATCTATCGTTTTAGCGTCCCTTATTATTAGACCAAGTGTTAGTTGCTGCCACAATACACATCCATATTGTATCAGTTGCAACTGTGCCTAACAAGAAATTTAAAAAAAGCTTAAACTAACCTTTAACAACCCTTTTTACTGATTTAAACAGAATGCACTCTGCGATAGCAATGACTAAAAGTTGGTCTAATAATAAGGGACACTAAAATAAAATACCTTGCGTAGGGTTTTAATTTTTCTAAATGGATTCTCTTACTACATGTAGGTAGTATTCGGTTAGTTTAAATAGCATTTAAATTCAGTATATTGCGTTTTATTGACCATTGAGTTTAAAACATTAATTACTGTAGTTTCTTTTTGGATTCTTCAAAACGTTATTTTGTAAAAATTACAGTAAATTCATAAATTGAAGTAACCAGCAATGGACAAAATTAAAAATAGCAAGGTTGAGTACAGTTTATGACCCCCGTGTAGGACATTTAATCATCAATAAAGGGCTTCGCACAAAAACCATCGATTATAGGACTGTCCTACCGAAATTAGGGCATGTGGCAACCCTAATTGTATTTGATATTTATTTATTTATCGTTTGAGTGCCATAATAAAATATTTTACAGTGCTTGAATGTTATAGATAGTACCTATGTGTTTTAATTGTATTCTTCTTCAGTCATTTTTACAACGTATAATGTATGAAGAATGTGAACAGTGAATATTTTTATTTCGCAATGCAGTTTTTGTGCGGTTCATTTTTCGTTTGTTTATTTTGTTACGTTAATTTAAAAATTGACGAGTTCTGGTCGATACGAAGTGATAGTACCGGCTATTAGAATTTTAATGTTAGCTCGAAGTTTGAATTTTCCGCAATGCCGTTGTAAAACGGCCAAATAAAAATTTTCTATCCCGTGGGTAGCAATGTTGCCAACTCACGTATTTGCCAATGCAAACTTTGAACTCAGCTACATATGCAGTGTAACGGATACGTAAAATATTGCTGCTGTATTGATTATTAAAAATTTAAAAAACTTTCATTGTAAACTATACTTTGTTTTTAACATTGGATTTCAGAGAGGCTCTTCATATCGGCTTTGTTTTTAAAATTACTTCCCTATTTTATTTTTCCATGTTTGTTTACTTACAATGTTTTTGTGATAAATTGGACTTTGATGCAAAAACTTATTTCAGTTTTATTAAAAGCAATTTTCGAATAAAAAATTACACTGCTTCACAGTCGAAAACAAATATAAATTTTTAGAGTTGTAATCTTTTACTTGACGTGTTAAGGATTTCTGAGTGACGTTTGTAAATGTACTGCTCCATTAAATTTAGGTTTGAGATGATTCTGCTCATTATGTAAATCTGTCCTACGTAGAATATTAAAGTAGTTAAATGTCGAAATGTGCAATAAGCGATTATACTTTGGAGACAATGAACGTCACTCAAACGTTATGATATGTGTGCAGACGTCCTCAAAATGTTCGAGTCTGAATCTTTGCGTTTTGACTGGAATCGCGAAAAGAATAGATTTTCGCTTTGGGCACTAATTTTTCATTGCGGTAGACCTCGAGAACTTCATTAATTTTCCATTTTTCCTCTGCACAGTCGAAAATCGACCGGTGACGATCGACTTGGTGCACTTGGACAAAACTTTTGTGTCAATTTTATCTTACATTTCGTATTGATTTGAGAATTTGTCGCTTTTTGCCATTTGGACAAATTTGTGACGTACTAATTTCTTAAAGAAAAATAATTAGAAAGCTATTGGCGAAGAGACTAGAATCACAAAAGTCGTTTAGTAATTGAACAAGAGATTGTTAATAAAAACAAATAGGTATGTGAATTTATACAAACTTTTTGTAATCAGAAAGTGTAAAAAAATGTTTTAACAGTTGTGTACTATTTATTTGTGGGGGTTCTTAATTATTTTGATACAATTTTTCTAGCTTGCTAAAGGCACCGTTGTTATAAATTACTATTGTTATACAACAAATTCTCATTGTTTATGTGACATTCGTTATAAATCGAGTCCATTATTTTTATATATAGGAGTGTACAAGCTAGCACGTGCGTATAATGGAGGTAGCTCACTCAATTTAAGCGCTATTTTATACAAATTTTGTCATTTTTAACTCGTGTGGCGGCTGTCTCGGCCTTTATGAAGATACTGACGCCGTTCTCTGGATGGATGTTTGTCGTTTACGCGACATAAAGGCTTCACTACTTTGTCAGACCGTTTTCTTAGCGATTTTTTATGACCCAACTCCCTAATGTCTTTCTCCGTACCTGTGTCATGTTTACTATCGCTGATGCGAGGTTAAGTTATGAAGTCTTTGTCCCTGATTTTTCGTTGTTACGATATATTTATGGCTCGTGTAATATTGTAAAGTTGCGGTGGATTTTTGTGTCGTAAAAATAAAAAGGATGATGAAGTGATTTGTGAGAGAACTGTATCGACCGATTTATATTCAAAAGCGGTATCTCTGACTTCTCTTCTATGCTAGTCTTCAATATCCGGCTTTTTACTGCACTTCATCAACAGCCGGGATGATTAAAGAGTGTTTGTGCCTAATGATCTGTGCATTCGTTAATGGCGACGATGACAACTGACCGTTTCGTATACAAAGTAATGAATAAAGTTGGATACACATCAGAAACAAAGTTGTATCATTAAAAGATAATGACACATCCAGCGACGAAATTGTATACAGAGTGATTTAAAACGACCGAATGATCGGACAAAATTTGTATCCAGCACTGTTAGTAGATAAAGTCGTTGATAGAGGCAACACTTTATTTTTAGTACCTTTTCGTAACCTTTTTTTTTTTCTTCGTTTTTATTTTTATGTTAATAGTGACCACAATTATTGTAATTTACCGTGCCTGAAAGTGTTAATTTTAATTTGTATTACAAAATTGAATCACTCAAATAGATCTGTTTACTTTTAATAATCTTATAGTGACTTTTCAACTGGTGTTTATTTTAAATGAGTCATAGAAAACAAACTTAAGAAAGTACGATAACGCTTCGTAAAACATTTCCAATTGTTATATTAAATGATTGTAACTCATTTATTAAAACAAAGTCGCGGTGTGTTGCTGTTGCATGCAACAGGTGTAAACTTATCTGTGTCAATCCGTCAGTCTTCAGTACTTGCGGTTGACCAAACTATTCTCAAGTACTCCGGTGAAGTTGGACTAAAGGTATTTTATTAAATTTAAAGTTTGGCCGCATACTCCAAGCATTACCGATGTTAGATGTTGGCTTGGTTTTGTCTATTACATGTATAATGTAATTAAATCAATTTTTTTTAGTAGATTCGCGTAAAATTTTTAATTAAAATTTCGTATTATTTTGATTCTTTGTCGGATTTTTATGGCAGTTATTAAAATTAACAGTTTTCCAACAGTATACCTGAGAAATTTAATACCGTCAGACGTTTTCCAAAGACATAATACTTTTTTTAAATCCCATTTTGTAATTTCTTCGCACACTTCGTGGTGCTGAATCGTTTTGATAACGTCTTCAGAATATGCAGTTTTAGAGATTGGCTTGCCGTATCTCGACTTACGACCCTTATTCGTGAACCGATTTGGTCGTACGATTGAAAGTCGCCTTCTGATTTCTTTTATTCCAACTCAATTTTGTTTCGTCCTGTATTATGCAGTTATTAAACGCCATTGTTGTTATTGAATACGTAAGACTGTTAATTGCTCCTCGAGTTTTTTCCCGTCGTTCAGATTTTTTTTACGGTTTTTATTTTTAATGATAGCCTTCGCTCGCCACTCGCTCGTTTAGCAAACTTTCCGAAGACATGCTCGCATTGTACAGCTACAGTCATTAGTTGTTACGGGGTAATTATTAGTTATTATAAATAATTAATACCGATCCCATGTAGATAAGGGTAAATGAGCTGGGGAAGGGAATTGTGGGGGGAATAAGCGCGCAGGTCTAGCGGGCGTTGTATTGATGCGCGCACAGGTGAGCCAGGTATCGCGCTGACACAGGTGCACATCATCCCTCCTACTATTTTGCCCTACTACCTCTTAGCCAGTGCATCTCCTCAACAGCCCGTCGCATCCACCCTCTGCGTTTAAAACTTTTATTGCTTTAATTGTAGCGAACATTAAAAAAAAAAGTTAACCAAAATTTTATAGCTGATGGATTCAAAACAGTGTCACAATAAGTCCTGCAAGTTTTTTGCACTATTTTAGTCTTAAAACCTTTTAAAGGCTTGTTACAAATACTTGAAACTTGTTTTTTCCTAAAACAACAATTTTTTTTCGGGCTTTTCTTATGCAAAACGGCTTCCAAATTTTGAATAGTTGTACCACAAATCTCTCATGTATATGTAGAATCCATCTGCATATATTGAGAAGATTCCTTCCGCGTCTTAAAAAATTGTAGTTATCAGTTTTCTCGCAGAAGATCGAGTTTTAGTCGTTTTTTGAGGTGGGGAGGGAGCTCTTATGAACCACTACCTGGAGGGTCCCAATTAACTACCCAAGTCTTGTTAACAGTTATAATTATTATAAGAAACGAAAATTTGTAAGGCATCCAAATTTAATTGTGAAATTTTCTTCTTGCAAAGTACTTGCTCTGGTGGAAGCTGTATCTGTATCCAACACACTTACACTTTTTCATGCCCAAATTTTGGTGTAAAATATTAAGAACTGTTTCATAGGTACAATAACTTCTTGAGCGATTATAGAGACTTGCATTTGGCGAAGAGAACACTAAATTCTTAACTTTCCTTATTGTTCGTGTTATTCTTGGCATCAGAGGTCTTCCAGACCTTGAGTCCTCGTGGATAAATTTTCTGCCTCACTTAAACACCAGATTTTTTGTCGCAGAAATAAGACAAAGTTTTATTTGTTTTTCGCTAAGTGAAAAAAACACTTGCACTTACCATGCACATGTAAAAAGAGTTTCTACTTACTGTAGAAAAGTACTTGAAGTTATTAGTCGAAGTTTGTGCAGTGAATTTGGTAACGACGAGAAATAATATTTGTAGAGAGTCTAATTTGAACCTAATTTGGTGGCAGCAGCGGATTTGCCGAATCTTCGAAATATCAATATCAAAGTGCGCTTCATATTCGCCGATTTCCTTTAAGATTAGATATCCAACTGGTTCGGGAGAGGGCCGCACGCGGCAGGACGGGGAAACCTAAAGATAGGATAGAGCGTATATTCGATTTTGGGCTTACGCGAGATTTAGCTTGTTTGCTTTGTTCCGTTGCCATCGTGGATGGATGAAGGAAGATATTTCTTGGACAGGTAACCGGAAAACTCGGTCTTACCGGATTTACGTGCGTACGAGGAATTTTCAGTTACCTGCGCGTCGCTTAGAGCAATCAAACAACGCAAATTAAATTGTTGCTTAAAATTTAAATGTTCTACCGCGGCCTGTTTGCTCAGTTGTATTTGTGTTTCGGTAGAAGCCGACGCTCGTTTAAATTGGTTTTTAATGATTCATATGGCTGTGATTGGAATTTGAAATTGTGTACTTTTGAATATCTGATTAAAACTTAAGAGAAATCTTACATTACCGTTATGAATCGTACTCTTTCACCGCGAACATACACTCTTTAAAACAAACTTCATTGTTTTAAGAGCTAGGAATTACTCTACACAAACGTCTTGAAATGCTATGAAAATTATTTTGATCTCGTAAACTATAAAAGCTACGAACTGGGTTGAAGTAAGGCCACTTTAATAAAGCTGTTCTACAAAGGTCGGTGAAGAAAAATAACTTATAAATTAAAAGTTATGCATTCCCAAGAGTAATGTAAAAATATGCGAAATCTAAATCGATTTTTCAAACTTGCTGTATAAGATAACAAAAATCAAACAATTTTGTGTTGTTAGACAGGTTCTAGATCTTACAAGCGTAATTTTTCTAGTAGTAATCAAAATAGTAATATTTATGCTAAAAATTCTTTAAAATAGATTGTTGGAACACGTTTAACAATTTTATTTTAACAAATATTCTTGATAATAAATGATTAATACTGTAACAGGCTTGATTTGGGTTAAATGTTTATATTTATTTCTAATTTTAAAAAACTAGAAGCATCTATAATTCTATAGTGTCCCATTATTATCACCTAAAATATTTCGTTCGTTGGCTTAATTTTTAGCGGTCGAGGAAATTGACCTTCATTGTATTATAGCTGTTAACTATCAGACAAGCAAATTTTGTGCAGCTTGTAAAGAAGATAAGTCAATTTCGAGTTGTGAGGAATGCAAGGTCAGGTCACTTTTTTGTGTCAGAAAACTAACGCTCATCGTCATTTCAGTCAGTTAAAATGGCTTCGTGCGGTCAAGTATACGGTTGTAATAATTATTGTGTCGTGAAAATCAGAATTTTTCGGATAAAACTATGTGATTTCCCAAAATGAGGGTCTGGACGAACAGTGGTACTATGGGTGTGGCCGAAGGGATTTATTTAACTTGAAATAAGGTATGGAACTGTTGATTTTGTTGTTGTTTTTTTTTTAAATCCAGTGCAGTGCCATTTATATTTAGCTTTAACGCGAATTTGTACAACTCGTTGTGCCGATGTGAGATTATAAATTAGGTTTTAGTTTAAACTAAATTTTACATTAAGTTATCATTAGTTCACAGAGTAAAGTTTTAAAGTAGTAGCGAACGATAAGATAATGTAAAAACAACTCTAGTTTTGATTTGTACCGGTTTTGTAATTAGTAGGTACTATTTAGTATTTTCCAGTCATTACAGTAATACCCTACATCAACAAGCTTATTAACAATGGTTATTGATGCTTAGTACATTTGCCTTTTAAACGCCCATTTTGTAATGATTAGGTATATAATTATAACCAAATTTTACCACAACCATGAAATTTATCGTTTTATGGTGCCTGTCCACCTGAGAGTAAACTACTCTCGATAGCTGCCATCGAGAGTTTACTCTCATGTGGACAGGCACCATTACCGACACCTCTTACGTCACACATGGTGCGATACTGTACAAGTGTACACCTTTATTTTTGTATCATCTTGTTATTTATTTTGTTGTAATGCCAAAGATTATTCAAAATAATTCTTTGTCGCCATACAAAAGGACTGCTAGCTATCGGTCACTTGATATAGTCGCTATAAGGACAATTTAACCAACCTTAAGCCGCGTTTTCCTAGCAGAAGGTATTTTGCGCGGCGTAGAACGTAGTAATGCGTCGACCAATCAACATAGAGAGATTAATCTACGCCGCGCAAAATATCTGCTGCTAGGAAAACGCGGCTTAACAACTTAAAAAGCAACTTGCTTAAGTAACAATTTAAAAAAAAAACGTCAGTCCTGAACCTTCTTTTTGTGTGAGCAGCTTTTGTTCCCAATTATCGCGATTCGTACTGTTTGTCATGTTCATAACTACGAAATAAACCGCAGTATTTTACACAAGGAGATTTACGTTAGTACAAAAGTTAACTGTTGTTTCTGAATAAATATGTATGTAACATCTTTCGGAAAGTAGCGAACAATGGAGCACTTTTCGTGCTATTGTTGGAAGTTTATTAACAGATTGTTTACATTCATATAGAAGTAGGTGGTAGGTGTCTGGCTGGTTTGGTACAGGTGCAGTTTTCTAAGTGCGATGCTTGATGGGGGCGCATAACTTTTATTTTAATACGTACACAAAAATTTGAGGGATAAACAGCCGACGTAAATAACAGAGATGGACATGTTTATAACGAGGAATAATTGAAAAAGGTTTTACAAATAATTTTAATTAAAAATCCCTTATCGTTCTTTGGATGATCTCTTGTAATATAGTTAGATCAGTTTCAGTACTCTAGTGTAGAAGCAATCTTATACAAACAAAAGAGATTGCTACGAAAGATTCATTATAAAAAAATATAAGCTTTTTTAATCAAATGCATTATGAATGTTTTTTTAATTAACCCCAGATGAGGGAAATATTCCGATGTTCGTTCTCCCAGGAGGCAGACGACTTTATTTAAATATTTTGTAAATAAAACATCCCATGCTGCAATCTTTCAATACTCCTGTTGCTTTTTTTGTTATGTTTTATTCACGCCACCTTCAGTGTTCGTTGGAAAATGGAAGTACGTATGCAGCACGTACGAATGAGCGTCTCTAAAGGATGTAAGTTTGATGGTTTCACAAACTGCAGGTTAAGTACGTCTGCAAATTATAACGCGCGCGTAAGTGTGTTGCATGTTATTTCGTTAATTATACCCAGCGATAGATGAAATTGTGAATTTGCAGTCACTGACGATGTATATACTCTTGTAAAATGCTGATACTTTTAAATTGAACAACTGCTGTTCCAGTTTTGATACTTATTAAACAGTTCCAGGGCGATACTGTTATTAACTGAGTAGGAGAGAGTGAATACAATTTGTAGGAACGATTGAAAAATAAATATTACTATAATTTTTATTATCGAGGTACTTTAAATCTCTGTAGAGTGTGTATTAGTATGTTAGTTGTTGTCAACTATTATTTCTACCACTTTCAAGACTTGTTTCTTCACCTGTTGCATATAAAATAATACTGTAACTAATAAAGAGATGAGAGTCTTGAAACTGGGCTAAAATCTACAAGAAATTCTTGACAAAAAAGGGTAAATGGTTTTTAATTGAACCCATTTATAGTAATAAATGAATTACTTAAAATGTAAGTCAGTTAATCAAACAGTTTGTTACTTTGCAATTATCTTAAGAATTTTTATTTTTAATATTTGATCATGGTTTCGTGTAGCCAACTGAAGTACAAAGTAAATTTGTACAACAAAACCAACTTTACTTGCTTTGCCAGGCTCAATATATTTGAACCATGATCGAAATTGTTTACGTTAACGAGTGTGTATCGGCCACACAGACAGAAGCGTTTCTAATAAATTAAATTTGAAGCACACCACTCATAATAAAAAGTAGGAGCAATATTTTGAAGATGTAAAATGTTTGAATTTATGAATGAACGTTCTGTATGGGATTCGAGCTAATACACAATATTTTGTTTACAAATACTATTAAAATTAAATTTAAACCTTTCTAAGAGTAATGGGGGGCCCGTTGTCTATTGACTCCCCGGGGCCCGAATTTTGTGTGAGCAGCCCTGTTTGCAGAGCCTGAAAGTGCACTGCTTGATTATAAATTTACCTACACTGGCTCGCGAAAGGCACATATTTTTCAAAGGATTCATATTTTTCATTGCGCCTCGTCTCACCTGTTTCGCCTGTTAACAACTGAATTTAATTTAATTTTAAGGCTTCTTAATGTCTTATTATCCCATTCAATGGCTTAATTAACGAAATGTAGCTTTATCTTGCAATTCAAAAGGAGGATTAGGATTAAAAGTGAATCTGCAATTATATAGTCGTTGCGATACTTTTAATGACATGTTCGCTATTGTTTTTTCTGGCTTGGTTTATTTTATTTCGGCGATACACTAGAAATTGTGCAGATTGTGGGGTGAATTATTTTGCAGGAAGATATTTTGAGGTTAGTGATTGTGAAACGCGTTTTTGGTAATGTGGGGCCGATGCTGAGTACCAACCAGTCAAAGCTTTGTGTGGTTGGAGCTCAATGAATGCAGTGTCCATCGATTGTGGTCGGTTAATGTTTCCAAATAGTTTGTAGTGGCGATGCTTTTCTCGTCCTGTTGTTCCATTGTGCATTTCTGTAATTACAGAAGCGTTATCGTTCGCTACAAGCCTCCAGGACACAGCTATCAAAATCGTTCGTCATTTAATACAGCTACTACAGAAGCAAAGTAACTTTAATTCAGTTTTTTTAATTTTTTTGCTGTAAAAATTTATTCAAAGCCGTGTGCCGTGTTAATGGATTTTTTTAATGAACCATGTCCAAAAAGGACTGCAGGTTTATGATTTATTAAATCTTCGGATGACTAATTCTATACAAAGTCACACTTGTTTGTCGGGCTTGTTTGTAATTGACACCTGAAAAAAACAGCACATTTGCTTTTAATTTCTGCTGAATTAAAAATATTATTTGCCGTCGAGGGCGCTGAGGATTTTTTGGGTGGAAAAATCTACACACATTAATATAAATAGGCTTAATTAAAAATCACTTATCTTTTTTTGAAATTCAAAACCAATTTGAGTACTTCGCGTCTGTCAGTTGTAGCCTTTATTTATCACTTTTAGTTAAAGTTATTTATATTGGTAATAAATCACTTGAATTATCAAACAACAATTCACACACACAAATGCTTGAATTATTTCTTTCTAGTTTACAAAGGATCAATTACAAGACTCTCATATCTTCGTCGGTAGCAATCTTGTTTTTTTTAAATTTTATTAATTCAATTAATAAGGTTGCTACTGGCCAAAACACGAGAGTCTAAAAACTGGTCTAGCATTTCTATAAGATATTATTCTTAAAAGATGCTTGATTTTTTTAATTGAACTTCTTTATTTGCATCTAAAAACATTTTAAAATTTATGTACGTTGAATCTAGATCAGCGATGCACAGACGGCGGCCCTCTTGTTTGATTTGCTCGCGGCCCGTCTCACCATGTGGCATTTTAACAAGTTACACGATATTTTTTAAATTCCTTAAAAAACGTTACAATTACTTAACTAAGGTGGCTGATATACGAGGTGTGGACAAAAAGTTCGTGAATTGAGCTCGTATGTATGTAAAGCTAGTTTTCGAGATTGGTAACATTATTGAAACAACATAATATGGGAATCACGGCAATGAATTGATACAATTTCACTGTATAATCCACCAGGAGAACGTGTTCTAAAAAACTAGGGTTTGAAGGTTATGAAGGTTGTGATTTTAATAAATAAAATTAATCATCGACAGTTTAAAAACTTTCCTAATGAAATTAAAAGCCAAGTATTAGAGCGCGTTTTAAATTTAATTGATGAAAACGAAATTTTCGTCACCGAAGAAAGCAAAAACTTCCCCGAAATAACATGTTCGGCCTTGTTATGTGACTTAGATTTTCTGGTTGACATAACTTGTCATTTAAATCCGTTAAATGCGCGACTTTAGGGTAAAAATCAATTGATTTCACATCTTTACGGCCACATTTTGTCTTTTCAGTGCAAGTTTAATTTATTTCAAAGCCAATTAAAGTCAGGTAACTACGTTCATTTTCAAAATTACAAAAAATATTCCAAAAGAATTCAATACCAATACCAACCATATGTATGTAGAAAAAATTGATAATTTGATAACAGCCTTTAAGGATCGATTTTCTTATTTAAAAAAAAGTAGAACCATTGGTAGATTTTTTTAGCAACCCTGCAAGCCTTTCTCAATTTTGCCTGAAATTGTACCTGAATCTTTTACAGCTTGAACTCATTGACATACAAAACGATGAGAATCTGCGAAATAAATTTAATGAATGCAGTTTATTAAACTTTTATTGCTGCCTGGATAAAAACAACTTTTAAATGCTGCTAGAAAATGCATTAGAATACGCAAGCCCCTTTGGATCAACATACATCTGCGAACAAACTTTTTCGCTCATTAATATTAATAAATCGAAAAAAAGGAACCGTTTTATTAATAAAATCAGTTTTGCGTTTAGCCACTACAAATGTCGAACCTAACCTTAAAAAATTCTTAATTTCATGCAATGTCACACATCGAATTAAAAATATTTAGTTGATTTTTTTTGTAACATACGATTAATAAATAATACATAATACATAACCTTTATGATTTTTTTGGCGGCCCTCCCATAAGTCAGAGAATCTATGTAGCCCCTGGTCTTAATAAGTCTGTGCATCCCTGATCTAGATGATTGGTCGCGTTACCTTTTTTTTCTCCTTTGCTTGAGCCCTCAAGCAGTTTTCTAATATGTAGGTATTGATCTGAACCACGTTTAGCATCTTACCTTGGGTAAAGTACGTGTTATTATAGTTCTAGTTATTGTGCTTATGATATTACTTTTATAAACAATCTGTCTGGAGTTGTTTAAAGGAGAGCACGCAGTTTTCTTTGTATTTTTGTAAATATTATGTTCTTAAGGAAGAATTTAATTTTGTGGCCACAATATGAAGCCTTTGTTTTTTCTTATACACGTAGTAATTTGTATTATATTTTCGTATTGGAAATTTTTTATTTTTCGCATCAAGTTGTAATCCTTTTCATTTTCTCGAAAATATCTTTTTGGTTGTGTCTCATTCATTTCTTGTATTATAACTGAATTTAATCCAATTTTAAGGTTTCATAATGTCTTATTATCTCATTGAATGGTGTAATTAAGGAAATGTTGCCTTTATCTCGCGTTCAATAGCGGAATTAGGATTAAAGTAGATCTGCAGATGATTACAGATATTAAGTTTTCGCAGAAACTGATCAAGTATTTTAACATTCTATTGTACAGAGTTTGATAAGGAGCTTGGATAATTAACAGGAGTATGTATGAAAGACCAGCACATTTTTTTAAAGCTGTGTTAATAAATTTACAATTTGTTGTTGATACTTTTAACTTTAGGACTGAAGTTAGTTTTCATGGAAAATTAACGAGATCACAAATAAAATACTCCGCTTCTGTCTGCTTATCTATTTGATCAAGCACAATATGTAATGGTCATGTTACTTTACGGTCATATTTAGTAGTGGCGAAGCATAAAGTCCTAAGACCATGTAAGGAGCTGCAACTACTAAATCCTGAAATGTAATGACATCGTCTTTCATAATTCCTAACTTGCAATGAATCCCTAACTAACTACGCAAACTACTCGAAACGTAGCATTTTCAATAAATTAATATTTGGATTAATTTTAAGGTTGGTGCACTCTGCTGCTATTTGGCAGATAAGCTTTTGCAGTTGTATGCAATTGAATATTCTGTGTATGTGTGCTTGCTGCAATTGTGCTTCTAGAATCAAATATTTCAATTCTTAATCGAGAAATCAACTAGTCTGACGTTCATATACCTGCAGACTGCCAATTTCTTCGTTGCTCATACATCTTACGTGATACCTTCATGAACTTTTCATATACTTTCTTAAAAACAATACTGGTTCACTATAAAAATATATATTTACATGTTATCTGTAGCAAAATTCACCTATAAAGAAACGAAACACATTCCTCGTTACGATAAACAACGTTGATTTGATATGATATTCGCATTTTATGTATTCGAAAACTTTATATAACTCTATTTAAATATTTATAATGTTTGCCGAACTAATGGTTTATCTTATCCTAAAAGATTTTAAAAAGCTAAATCCCGTAAGACGGGATAACCTGGATAATGGCGATTAAAAAAGTTATTGATCAGAACTCAGAACAATGCAAATGTAATAACAGCTACAAGAAAATTAGTGTTTTTAACTTTAAAATTCTTTAAATTTTCAACAGCTTTATTTAAAAAGCATGCAAATTTCACATAAATTAATCGTTATTTCGTGTAAAAAACAGCGTAGCTGTTCTATGTATTATGAGTCGCAAGTTGTAGTACAAAATCTATAGAAAAACTGCTTAGAGATCTTGTTCTAGTGTGGTGTTGGCTATAGTTGGTAGCAAATGTCCAAAGCAGTGCAGTTTTATCGCCATAAAGATTAAATTGGAAGTGATACAGCCCAATAAAACAGATAAATTACCTTTCATAGTAGCATTCGTATTGGTTTTTCCCTCCAACATTCCAAAAGCGTCAAAACTATTGCAAAAAATACGTTTACTTTAAATTTATTCCATGCAGGCCTTAAAAAGTTTTCTTTTCAGTTTTTTCTGTTAGAAGATTTTTCTATGCAAATTATTTTTGTACCTGGGTTTCCCCTATATAAGAAATTATTCAGCAATACACAATAAATATTGTTATATCATGGACATATTGGCTACTATTTTGTGAATTGTTTTTGGAGATGCGAAAGCATCTCCTATATGTTTGTCATCTCGCCTCTCTACTAGGATAATGCAGTCCTATGTCAATATCCTGGCATCTAGTCAAAAGTTATTTTGTCCCTATTTAGCTGGCAAACTTATTTACTCATCACCTATGCACGATAACCCTAGTGTGCATTAAAATTATTATAATTTATCTTAACGTCAGCTGAATATTTTCTTTACCTTTTGAGTTACGTAAATTCTAATTTTATTGTCACAAATTACAAACTTTGTTAGATTTATTTCGTTTTTAATTAAAAGTTTTGCAAAAACTTTAATTTCCTTGCCGTTTATATATGGTTTTCTTGCATCAGAGACGGTTTTAATTTTGTAGTTTATAAGATTCAAAAAGTGCAACAGTGAATATGCAAATGTAATCGCCGGGCGTATGTTGGGTAGCCTGCTTTTTATTTAATGCTGCTGGTTCGTTGAACTGTTGCTTGCATTTTTATGTTAACTAACTTTTCAATGGATCACGTATATATTAACCTAAATTTTCATTGTTTTTTCATCAAAAATTTAACTTATTTATCGATACAAATCTTTGTAATACAACTTATATCTGTAAATACTACTTTTGTCCAGTCCCTAAATCTCTTTAAAATCTTTGCTTATGACTAGAAATTTATTAGTTCCAAGAATCGTTTTATAAATTTTTGTACATGTCACGAACAGTATTCCAAAAACTTTAATTTTCTCTTAATTTTGGTGTAATCCGTGCACACAAAATGCATTTGTGATTTGTTTAATAATAAACGCAATATCAAAATCGGTATTAAAAAATCTTAACTCTTTTCACCGATTAGGAATGTTTTTTTTTTACCCTATTGGAATCGAATATTTTTCTTTTATATTTGAAGTTTGTTTAATATAAAACTTACAGTTGATCTCCTTTGGATAAGATCTCTAGGCTGTTTGGTTTTGTCGCTCAGAGGCAAATAAAAATTTTGTTGTGAACAAATACTCGTAAAAAATTCAACAACATAAAATATTTCTGAATCAATTCCAGACAAGTATTCATCTTAGTTCAGACGTTCTGTAGGTATATTTGATAAATGCTTAAATTACCTGTGTGAAATTCGTTTATTAATTAAAAATTTATTAAAAATGCATATTTTTTTTGTGTAGGATTCTTTGAAGTAAAAACGATGCATGATTTTTAAGTAACTTATATTTTTATGTATAAAAATATTAGTGTTCTGTATATTATTAATAGTTAATAAGTATACTTATACTCTAAAATTATATTGGTAGTGTTGTTTATGTAATATAATACTAACGTTTTCTTTTTTTTTGCAGGTTAGTACTATGTTTTGACTACCATTACGACCTTCTTAAAGTGGTGAGTTTTTTTAAAAATTCGTACATAAAAGATCTGTAATATCTATTACATCGTTTTGATATTAGTTCTAACTAATTTAACAGCACTGTTGATAATCGAATTGGACGTTGTATTTGAACCGGTAACAAAAAACAGAAACCTAACCTGAAATGAGCGAATAATACATAAAGACATGACTTGTAAACCGCGCTGACACGTAATTTACTGACTTAAAATGCTTTTAGAACAAACTAAACGGCGCGAAACAACCTAATCCCGACAACTACAGCAACTTCTCTTAATTGATTCGCATCCTTGCAGCGTTTAACCGTTCGCAATAAAAACAGTATATCCTATCCGTACGCGAAGTATCCGCACAAGTATTGCACATTTTTTTAAATAAACTAACGCAAAATAGGACCAACAAAAGTGCGGCCAGTTCGTTGTTTTTAATATTTTAAAAGTTCAGCGCCATTGTTAGTGTGATTAAAATTCATCCGGCATTACATGAAATAATAGTTTGAAATTTGCATTGTTAACGCTGATTTGTTGTTTGATTAAATATTTCAACAGGTTAGCACAAAAACGAAAATAAAACATGTGAAAATTTAATGAGCATGAAAGGCAAACAGCGGCGATTCGAAAAACTTTTGTTTATTATTATTATTATTAAAAATGTTTGTTTATTTTGGTACTTTTAATTAAAAATCCAATTTAGTATGTAGTAGCCAAAATAGTACAACAAATTAATTAATTACCCTCATTGCTGTTCAATACAGTACCCCGAAATACTTTCAATATTATTACATACTTACATAAAATATGACCCTTAAAATAATTCGGTGATTGCATTTTTCATAGAATTATTAAGAAAAATCGTTAATTATGAACTGATGAAACAAAGATCATAAGATTTTGTGTTGGGTAGGGCCAATATCTATCTAGATGCATACATTCTTAAAATTCTTATATTATTAAAATTGAAAAGTGAAATAACTTAGGTCAAAATTCAATAAAATTTACTTTTCAATTATGCCCAAAATCATATCAGTTCGTCCTCTTTCATTTTTTTCTTACTGTGAACGTATTTTCTTTACAATTTATTGCCCTCAGACCTTTCGCGAAGCAATGCCATACATATTTTTCATATCGTATTACCCCTTTAATAATATTCCACAGTCTTATTAAGTCAGTAGTTTCAAGTAAATTAAAAGACTTATTACATATTATATAAGGTGTTCGTGCGTTCGAGTTCCCCGAGGAATCAAAATTAAATCCTCCCAAGTTAAGGAGTTTTGATTCATTGATATATACAACGGAGCAAGAAGGGAGCACTTCTCAGTGGTACATAATCCGTCTGGAGCTAATAATTTCTCACGTTATAAAGACGGGCGAATATCCGAATTAATTGAGACGTAATTTATTGCTCATTCATTATGCACTTTGGCGTTGACTTCAATTTGCATATATTTAATGAAATGGTTGTTGCTATATAATATTCGAGGAGAATTAAATATATATTCCGGTTATCATTGGATCTAAGCTACTGAGCGTGAAAGTTATGTGAGCCAGACTTTTGAGTTTAGGATGTTCACGAAATTCTCGTGCCTTTTTTCATAACGATATCTGCTTCAAGTGCCTTGCATTATTCATTTTGAAACGGTTATAGAAAGAATTATATAGATGTGTAGATGTAGTGAGTCTAACTTTAAGGAGATATTAAAAATTGTTTAACCTCTTCAGGGATACTGGCACATATGTGTACGTTTAGTTTTTTTAAAAGTCAGCTGCGGTAAAAAAAAAAAATGAAAATTACTACAAGTAGGCAATCACTACAATATTTGCTAACAAACAAAAAAAAA